>CM054817.1:11249573-11364092 GCA_028984105.1 Lavandula angustifolia
TGGTGCCACTTTGGGAGGGGATGGAGAGTTGTGCGGTGGCGGAATGAATTGAGGTGGTGGAGGTAAAAAATATGGATAATTTTCGACGCTTAGGAGTTGGTCCATGGCGATTTGTGTTCGAATTAGCTAAGTTTGTTTGGGATGAGATTGATTGAGCATGAAATGTAACATCTATTTGTAGTAGTATAAATGTTAGTTGTTTATGCTTACTTCTAAGTTTTGTCTAACTTGGATCAGATGCTACGTAGATTGTCAATGGCTTGCATTAAAATCCACTCCTAAAGTAGAATCAGCAGTTCTGCTAGCAAAAACTGATAATCATTAATTAACGTATATATGATGTCTCTATTAATTTGAAAGTTCCCCGTTGATATAAGAGTCACGACTTATTAATTACTTAATCTTATCTACCTAAAAGAATATTCTGAACTTATCTAAACGGCTGAACGACCATAAATATTTCGCGGCACGATTTCGATTGACACATACAGAGACATAACACATTATACTCTGGTTAGGTCCATATAACTTTTTATAAAGCTAGGGTAAAAAATAATGTTTATATATATAATTTTTTTTGGGATAAGGATTCAATAAATGAATTGATAGATTTAAAGATCCAAAACTCCTAGCTGAATATTGTACCTTCGTATCTGTAATAGCTTAGTTTCGAGTTCAGTTGTTAGGAACTCAGTAGGCTAACAAGTGTCCTGCTTTGGTCAGTTTCGAGTATCTGTATAAATGGAATATAACAAGTGTCCTGCTTTGGTCAGGACAGTGGACGTAGGGCCCTGCGTGTCTGAACCACGTTAAAAATCTGTTGTGCTGATTTACTATTTTCTCTAACTGTTCATAATGCATTAAAACTGTATTTCAGCAAACTCAGCATAAAACCGCTTTTCTAACCGAGACGTTCAATAGAGCCTACACTTCCGCACACACTCTAATACTGAACGACTGTTCGACTGACTCAAGTCAGTAGAGCTGAACTTAGTTGAAGAATCTCTTGCCCACGCGATCTGAAGATATTTGGCTGTCTGACTCAGTTCAGTAGCAAACTCAGCTAGAGCTGACTTCACGTTTAAGAACGAATTTGTATTCAGGTGTATTTACCCCCCCCCCCCCCTCTGAACCACATGTCAAGACCAACATTTTTTATTGAAAAAGGAAGAAAAAAGTAAGAAAAAATAAATGAAGCAACCTCAAACTTTGAAGTTCTATAAAAAAGCAGTACAAGAATCTCGCAAAGTCAATATTTTGATATAATTAATGAAAAAATTGTTATCTTTAAAAAACATGAAAAATGATATTGTCCATTTATGTGTGTTATTGTGTATATTATTCTGGTTTGGCTTTTGTATGTCTCATTTTATCAACCCTTCAATGGACCACAAATATGAAAGTGACAGATGGCAATAAGAATTTTACAATGATCAAGTTTCATTAAGATTAAAACTAATAATAATAAATTAACAAGTAATTACCACATTAAAAAAAACACGTCAAACCCATTTTTCCCCAATTACCATCTTCCCCAAACAAAAAAATTCTTTCACATTAAGGGTGGTTTAACTCTCTTGTGTTATGGGTTAAAATCCCACTGGAAACGCTATGTGTGTGCCTGACACCCTGACACATTAAGGGTGGTTTAACTCTCCTGTGTGGTTTGCATGCTATTGTACAAGAGCGATGTTTACCCTGTGCGCACCAAAGGTAGCGGCTGCGGGTTCCCTTACTTAGCAATTTCATAAGTCTTGATACTTTGTGCCGCCTTTGCATTGATTTTCATTCTAACTTCTTACTCACCTTGTTTACTAGATGGTTGGATGGGTATAAAATTATATTCCTCTTAAAATATCAACTTAATTGCAACTTACCCCTAAAAAATAAATCGATAAATGACTATAGAATAAAGGTCAAAGACATGGTGGCAACACTACACCAGTCTAGTCGGCCACAAAATTCACAAGAGTGTTAGTTTACGAAGATGATTTCCATACTTAGCGAATCCACAAAATCCCCTCTTTGCAGGACTGGGGAAAAATAAGAGAAGATCACAAATTTAATGGTGGAGCGAGAGGAATTGGAGAAATAATGAGATATTAGAGGGAGACAGTGATTCACAAAAACATTGAGCAAATGGAGAAATGGAGAATTGTTTAGCCGTTGGTTTTGCAAAATTTCCCGCTGAAGACTGGAGAGAAGAAGGGTTCGTTGTTTAGCCTGTTTTCGGATTTAGGGTGAAATAGCGTGTGTTATTTTATACTTTAGTAATTTGCAATAATTCACTAAACATAAAACATTATAGTGTAATAAATAAATTTTGGAACCTTAAATTATGAAATTACTAACTACATTTGGACCCTTAGATGGTCAAATTCTAATTAAATTTGGGCCCTTAGAATATCAAATTACTTACTAAAGTTTTAAAATTTTACCCGACATATATATATATATATATATAGAGAGAGAGAGAGAGGAAGGATAATTTGATAACAAGGTCTTATTGAGAGAAAGGAGAACAAATCTCAACCCTTCCTTTACAAGATGTGTGGTCAAGATTAAGGAGCTCATTAATGGCATTTTGGTAATTTTCGTAATTTTTTAAAGCCTCATTAAGGGTATTTTGGTATTTTGATTTTTGCAATATTTTCTATGCACATTTTGTGTGTGTTCTATGCACATTTTTTAAAATTTATATGCACATTTTGTGTGTTCTATGCACATTTTTTTTAATTTATATGCACATTTTGTGTGTTCTATGCACATTCTCTATAATCTGTATATACATTTTTTATACGCACATTTTTCTATAATTTATATGCACATTTTTTATATTTTCTACGCACATTAACTGTAATTTGTATGCACATGCTTCTCGAATTCGTAAAACATTTGTTGAACTCCAAATTCGAACTCTAGATGCGTATGCCCCAAACACCACCAATCTCGAATTCCAAATCTGAGACATGTCTACACAGATCTGGAACAGATCTACATTAATATGAATAGATATACACAGATCTGGAACAGATCTACATAAATGAGAAGAGATGAGAGAGATCGACGACTGCGCGGAGCAGATGGGAGACTCGGTGGAGGAGCTGAGCAAGACGATGGCAGCACTGCAGCACCTCCGCTGCGACGCCGACTTCAAAAAGCATTCATGGCTGCCACTCTCTCTCACCGCCGTCGGAACGAAGGGGTGTGATCGATTTTCGCAGGATTTGAGGGAAGGAGTTGAGAAGTTTTTGAATTTGATAGTGAATAAGGTAAAATGGTGGATAAGGGAGGTTTTGATTCACTTTTAAACTTTTGCCCAATTTATTCCGTAAATAACCTTATGCAACCATTTATCTATTAAAAAAAATGACAAAAGAAACAAAATCCCTTCTAATCCTAGCCATCCATTGTTGTTGATCTATGGATGTAAGGTGTTCTTATTTCTCTCAATAAGACCTTGTTCTCAATATAAGACCCCTATATATATATATATATATATATATATATATATATATATATATAGATAGATAGAGTGGTTCTTTTGTGAACAACCCTTATTGTGTGAACGTGTGAACACTGCACTTTAAAGACAAATGTACTGCACTTTCAAGGCATCTAAGAGATTCTCCCTCAGGTAAGAATGATAATCATAAAAGGGAAGAATCTAAACCTTCTCCTGATTGTAGGAACACAGAACCTGCTGCTAGTCCATCCAACAGCTCAACTGGAAAAGGTGGCAGAGTTACTGTGTGCTACAACTGCAAAAAGGAAGGACATTTCCAGTACGAACGTCCTGAGCTCTCAGCTGCCCAGCGAGCGGAACGACAGGCCAGAAGAGAAAAATTTGCCCAAAGGTGGTAGGCCTACATTACACATTGTTGGTCCGGAGACGATTGGTTATTTAAAGATAAAAATTTGCCCGAAGGAGGCAGACCTAAAATTAGTTATTTAAAGAAATGAATTAAACATAAGTAACTTAACATATCAAAACGACAACTGGCCATTAATATCGGATATGATTGTTAATTAGAAATTTCATCAGTAACCTTTTTAATAATTACACATTAAAAATGATGAATTGATAATTTGATAAGAACCATGGATTGAAATAAATCTAAGGTCCAAATTAGTTTCTAGTTCTTATGGGAAGAGTTAGTTCTCATTTGATCCCCCTAGAAACACCACTTAAAGTGAGAAATAAGAACAATTATCAACCTTTAGATGAAGTAAATTGACGGCCCAGATTTATTTTCAATTTATCTTATCGAATTACACTATTTAGTAACAAAAATATGCACAAAGGGTATAAAAGTACAATTCTTTTAATGTAATAATTCAACCCTAACTTATAATCATTATTCTAATTGCTTTCTTATTTTTTTCATCCGCAAAGATTTTTGGTTCCACAAACTTCTACACCAAAAACTACCATGTCCCAAAATTGAGAATTCACTAGAAAGCAGATCCGTGAGAAATCTAGCGTTGCTTGCCCCTTGCATCCCGAACGTACGAAGAAATCCGAAATATAATTGGTGAATGTTTTTTAGGAAAAATCTTTTTTTATTTTTATTTATTTATTTATTTTTTATTTTTTGCGAGATACTGAAATACCCAAAACAATTAGGTTTTTAACTAGCAATTGATGAATTGATATTGTTTGATTGTCGAATTGGTTTTTTTAATGAAAGTGAGTAACTGCGAGTAGGCATTGTGAAATTTTTGTTTTAATGTTGGTAAGATCTGCACGTGTTCGATTTAAAACATGAACCTTTCATTTTTGTTTGAAAAACGAGGAATAGTCATTAATTTGAAATATGCAATGGATTGTAGGTTTGAATGTATTCAAGAATTGTATACTTCTCTGTGATTTCCAAGTTTTTTTAATTTTATTTTATGAAATGAAGTCTGCATGTTTATTCTTTTTTCTAAAGCACGTTTTGGTGATTTTTTCCTAAACATTTTTTTGGCTTATTTAAGAATGTGGTTTTTTTATATAGTGAAATATGCACACTTACGAAATATTTTATGCACTATTTTTTCTTTTTACATGCACAATTTAAAATATATTTATCCGTACAAGATTATATGTTTCTGTTTACTTATTACACATTGTTGGTCCGGAGACGAGTATCAGGTGTAGAGGGGGGATGAATACACTTGAGTCAAAGTTTTTCCTGAAGCGCGAAGGTCAGCCTTGTACTGAGTTTGCTACTAAACAGATTCAGTTGCCAGTTAAGCCATCTGATCGCGGGGCAGAGTGATTCAACAACTGAACTCTTTCTACTAACTGAGGTCAGTACTGAGAACTTCAGTAGGAGAATAGCGTGCGGAATAGTGTAGGCCCGGTTTAATTTCGTCTCTTTGAAAAACATTTTTTGCAAACCAAAACAATTTTGGCTAGTGCAATTTCAAGTGTGTTTTATCGAAAGTATGATTTTTGCAAACGTTTTCTGCAACCAAAACAATAAGAACGTTTCACTAAAAGTGATCTCTTTCGAATGTTCTAAGCTTAAAATATTACAATGAAGGTTTAGAAAAGAGATCGGGGAACAACTCTAAAGAGAAGAACTTCAAAGATATTTCTAAGAATTCTAGTTCTTCGCTGGATGTAGCAGTGAGCTTGCTAGAGTGCAATAAGAATGTGTTCTTGAGTTCTTGCTTTTCTGTTCCTCGTTGGTCTATTGTGTTGTAGACATTTTGTTGTTGTGGACGATCTCTTTATATAGTTGTAACCCAGGCATAGATCCATTGGAGAGGACGATGCCACGTGTCACAAGATTCCAAGGAAAACGACCATATAATTTTTAATGTCGCCGCAGTCGTTGGTTTTCTGTGCATGAGAGCAGCTTTTGTGTCAGAGCAGGTAAGCTTCGCTTGCTTCTCATTGGTCGAGGTGTGGCGGTTGTTGAGACTTGTCAGACTTCAGTCTTCTAGTTGAGTTGACTTTCTCTGAACCTCGGACATAAGTATCCACTGCTGACATCTGCCTGATTAAGGCCAGGCTGTCGATTTTCCTCCTATTGTCTGCAACTGAGTTGCAACTCTATTCAGTAGATCAAGGTTGATTCTACTGAGTCTTCTATATGAGTCGGTTGAAGGATGATCTTCTACAGAGTGCTTGCAGCTTCTAACTCGATTACAATAAACTGAGCTCTTCTCCCATTTAGTAGATCAAGGATGATAGTACTGACTCTTCCATCTGAGTCTGCTGAAGGGTGATCTTCTGTTGAGTGCTTCCAGCGACTGACTCTGAAGACTACTGAGCTCTACAGAACCGATGACTTGGGGTTCTGGAACTTTAACTTCTCTACTAAAGTTCAGTCCAACATCTTACCCTTTACAGGACTTAGACAAAATAATCTATGAAGATCAAAACAAGTCTAACCTGTTACATCATAACGGTTCATCACACATAGGGGTTAGAACAACGGTTTTGGGATCTTCAATTCATCATAACAATGTAGTTCAGTATCCCTACAATTTCCCCCATAATCCTTATTTATAATATATAATATTCCTCTATCAGTAGTCTCTACATATTTTACAATTTCCTCTATTAGATAAGTTATGCAGAAACATCTACTGAGTCATGTCCTATGTATCCCCCTAACAATGGTATACTTGACCACTGACTCATATCCCTACAATCTCCCCCTAATTGATGATGCCAGAACCACTAAGCACTAAACTACTAACAACAAACCTCAGTTATAAATAACTAAAAGAAACACAACTCAGGTTAACAGCTACTCAGTGTGTTGATCACTTCAGTGATCGGTTGTGCTAAACAGACATAGCCATAAGACAATGAGAGGTTGTCTGGCCAAGTGAAATACTGATTTATATTGATAGAGAATGTTTACAGTTACAATCAGTACTATACTACAGAGAGTAAGAGGAGAGAGAAAAGGCAATGAGTGAAAAAAAAGCTGAGTCCATTACTGTTGAGTTCTGAACTTCTGAATTCTGGATTTGAAGTCAGCAGACTTGGCCTCTAGAAGATCAAGCCTATAAGATATATAGATCGCTTCCCTGAGACGCTTGATATGTGGAAGATCTTGATGCTTCTGAGAGGAAAGATCATTGTGTCGCATGGTTGTCTTCACCCCTTCTTCTATCTCCTTCGTGCAGATGGCGCCTTCAAGACTCCTGGGAGGGGTCAGTTGACGGTATGTAGGATCTGTTAGTGACATTCTTTCCTTGTATAGAAGAAATCTGATTTGAGCTCGGAAGTTGGGGTTGTAGTTGTATAAGAATTGATCGAACAGTTTGACCGCCAGAACGTCACTTGGGTAGCATTGCCATACATAATAGCCCTTGATGAAGTCCTCTTTTCAGACCATCCCATTCCTCTTCAGGTTCCAAGGGATCCATTTGTCTAAGCGGCGGAATGGAGTTTTCCGGAGATGTGGCTTTTGCCCACCGCGCCTATAGAACTTGGAAGTCGTTGGGATCTCTCAGCTTTTAACTGGAACTGCTTCCCTAGCTTCTCTTCCAGTTCTTGCGATATGCTCTCCCACTTCAGCTTTTCTTAGTCTCTCTCTAGCTTCAACTGTCAGCCTTTATGTGGCTCTGAATCCAAGGCCCATTTCTACTACGTCCCACATGGTTTTCTTTTTTTCAAGTTATTCTGCTGTAAGCTTAGGAGTTTTCTTCTTCAGCCTTTTAGTTAGTGGCAGGTTATCAGCATCGAACTCTTCAGGAGATTCAAAAGATGATTTTCCAGTAGGCTTCTGCTGAGTCATTTTAGGAGGTGTTGGCTTCAGCTGAGCTTTCTTCCCCTGAGCCTGAGTCCTTATCTGCCTTGCCAAAGGGACTTTTGGCTTTCTTTTCAGTTTGGCCTCTTCTTCGAGTTCGGCTTCCTGATCCACCTGAGCCTGCAGCTGCTGAGCCAGGAATTCTTCATGCGCTTCTTGTTCTTTTGTCGATTTAAACTTAGGCGATGGAGGGGGAGAGCTTTCAGTAGCTATTTCCTTTCCAGGCCTCTTTGGTAGCGACTTATTATCCTCTGTCCCCTCGATGAAATTGGCTATCTCATCTATATTGTGCCTGAGCTGAGGATCCTTCTCCTGATCCTCCAGCCTGCACTGTCAGCTGCTTTATGTTCCCCTGAGGCTCTGCATGGTCTTCGGTGACGGCTTTTTCCTTAGCCTTTTCTTCTTGGACTAATGGGAGGGGGAGATCAAACTCAATTAACTCCTCAGTCTCTATGATATTTTCCCCATTTTTCTATTCTCCGTCCTTAGCTTCTCCTTCCTTCTCTTCCCTAATCTTCATATCTACCCCAATTACTTCCCCCTTTTTGGCATCATCAGCCGAGGTCTGTAGAGTTTTGATAGCGGCTACGTCATCTCGTAGGCTGTAGAGAGAGGTTCTGATCTGGGAGACGGAGGAGTCGAGGTCCCCGACAACATTGCTATATTTGTCCCAATCCCTTTCTTGATCACTTTGATTCTCCTGGATCAGGGTTTCAGTTTGAGTTTCGTGCTGCAGAAGAGATGTGTCAAGTAACCCCTGGAAGTCCAATTAGACGAGTTTCAAATTTGTGGCTTGAGTTTCAAGAGCTTTAGCCACGCTGGTTGATGTACCTTTATTTCTCTCATCCACCGTCTGCTGGACTTCAGCCATTGCAACAGTCAGTTGCTCTGAGAATTGCTTGGCTTGAGCTTCAATCAACTGATGGAACTGAGTGGTCAAGTCTTGCTTCTGAGCAGCTAGAGCAGTCTTGATGATCTACTGAATATTTGGCGTTGGAGCTTTAGAGATCTTCTTGACTTCTCTAGTGAGGGCATCAAGGCGCTCAGTTTGAGCTTCCGTGTACTGTGCCCACTTCAGGTGCACATCCTTAGCTATGAGACGATTTTTTGTCTCCTTGCTTCCTGATAGCTCTGTTGATGCTCCTCGAGGATACGGTAGTAATAGGCGTCATTTTGCTCATCAACATTCAAATTTTAGGAGTCATTTTGCTTGTCGTTTCGACACGTGGCTAGACCACTCTCCAACGGATCTATTCACAAATCGAACGCTATAAATAGAGGAGAGTCTTCATGCAGAAAGACACCGGGAGCCAAAATCTTTCAATGCTCAAACGATCTCTAGCAAACTCACTGCATATCCAGCGAAGAACTTGGACTTAGAATAGAATCCTTTTAGTTCTTCTCTCTAGAGAATATCTGTTCCCCTTCTCTTATCTAAGCGAGCTAATTGTAATATTCATAGCTTAGAAACCCCGGGGGAGTTCACTTTTTGTGAAACGTTCTTATTGTAAGAACTTCCTCATAGTTGGAGAAGCTTCAAACTCTTTAAGTTTGAAAACCCTGTAAAGTCACTACAACTATAAGTAGAGAATCTGTCCTTTGAACAAATCACTGAGACTTGCTCAGTATAAACCTCAGGTTTGTATCTGTCTTGAAAACAGATCACTAAGACTTGTTCAGTATTAATAAAACAAGTATCCTTCTTTGGTCAGGACAGTGGACGTAGGACCTAGCGTATCCGAACCACTTTAAAAATCTGTTGTGTTGATTTACTGTTGCTTTTTTTAACTGATCATATTGCATAAAACTGTATTTCATCAAACTCAGCATAAAAACCAGTTTTCCATCCGAGACGTTTTATAGGGCCTACACTTCCACACACAACTATGATACTGAATGACTGTTCAACTGACATAAGTCTGTAGAGCTGAACTCAGTACAAGAAATCTTTGCCCACGCGATCTGAAATCATATCTTGCTATCTGACTCAGTTCAGTAGCACACTCAGCTAGGGCTGACTTTCGCGTTTTAGAAAAATAATATGTATTCTGGTGTATTCACCCCCGCTCCCCCTCTACACCTTAATCACATGTCACGGCCAACAGTTAGTATCAGAGCGGTGTTCTTACTGATCATCGTTATTTGAATACTGGTCTATCTCGAACAAGATCGTAGGAAAACCCGTTTTCACCGCATCTTGCATATCTTCATTGTATCCTATATCCTATTGTTTTTTCAATGGCTGATATTTCTGGGTTAAGGACGGTACCCATGTTCTCAATAGAGAACTACGCGATATGGTTAGTGAGGATAGAGGCACATTTAACTTCCTTGCATGACAGCATGACCGATGTCCTGGACAAAGGACCTATTGTTCCGATGATCGACTCCGTCGAACTTGCATTGGACGGAGCAGCATGTGCCAGAACCGGCGCGAAGGTTCCGAAGGACAAGAGCCTTTTCACTCCTTAAGAGAAGAAACTGGACAACCTCAAACCGAGTTGCATGAAACGCAATACTGATGACCCTTAGTGACTCTTATCTCGGGAGAGTACATGATTGCAAGACTGCAAAGGAGCTATGGGATGCTCTCATAGTACTGAGCCAAGGAACTCCACAGATCATAGAGAACAAACGGGAGTTAGAGTTGTAGAAACTCGAGGCATTCGCTATGCTTCCTGGGGATCCATCGATGATTTCAGTACTCGATTCACAAACCAGATCAACATCATCAACAGACTGGGGAAAACGTTTAGCAACAAGGAGACCAACACGAAGATTCTAAGGGCTCTTAGCAGGCCCAAGTGGTATTCTTTTGCTCCTGATTATATGTTTTCAGAGCTAAAATCAGAGGAGTTCGAATTCAACCTCCCACACACCCCCGGTGCTGAAGCTGAAGTGCCAATGGAACTGCATATAAGGCATCATCTAGAACTCCCGGAGCAAGTCCCTCAGCAACAAGCCAGTCACCTGGAAGCTTAGTAACAACACCTAATGCTGACAACTTGGCTGAGAAGTATGCTCTCCTTGCTGTGAAATACTAGAAGGAGAAGGAGATGTTCAAAAGGAAGATGAAAAAGGCTTCCCAGAAATATCAAGGTAAGAGAGATCATAGTCGCTCCAAAAGTGAAACTAAACCTCTAGCTGATTGCAAGAACACAGAAGCTGCTCACGTTGAACAAAAAGACACATCTAGAAGGGATGACAGAAGCTCAGTATGTTACAACTGCAAAAACCCAAGACACTTCCAGTACGAATGTCCTGAACTCTCAGCAACTGAAAGAGCTGAAAGGCAAGCCCAACGCGAAAAGTTCGTCAAGAAGAGGCAAGCTTACATACTGGAGAGTTGTTCGATAGCTCAAGTGATGAGGAATTGTTTATGGAATCGTCTGATGACGATGCCGCATTCATGGCAATCGAGACAAAAGATGCTGAAGCGTGTTTAATGGCCGGAAAAGAGGCTGAGGTAAATTCTGAACCCATTATATGCCCCTCTTCACCTTGCACACACGACACAAGCTCTGTTGCAGGAGAACTATGTGGTTCTTGCATACGAAGATTTTCTTGAAGTTCACCAAGACGATTCAAGAGATGGAAATCCTTCAAAGAGAAGTGAGGACTCTACTGAGTCTGAAGGACTTGTTCTAAGACTGAAGGAAGAGATTAACTCTCCATTGACTAAGTCTCAAGACCAAGAAGCACAGATTTCAGTACTGACCAAAGACGTCTCCGAGAAAGAGACTGAAATTGCTAATCTCAAGGAAAAACTCACACAGGCCAGAGCATAATATGAATCTCTGAGGAAAAGCGATGAAGTGTGGAGAACCTTGATGACGGAAGAATACATTGGAGCCAAGGAGAAGTTGGAGAAGCTGCTACGATCTTAGAGACCATGCTCCACTATGGAAGGACTTGGTTATACTTTTAAAGCCTCCAGTTCAGGACAGAAGAGCTCCACAAACTTGGCTGATAGCTTTGTCCAAGGGGTAACTCAACATGCAAACTATACATCCCCTCAGGCAAAGAACAAGCATAAAATTCTAGCACCAGAGCCGAACAACAAGAAGATGACCCATGGTTCTAGCCCTTGAACCCCAAGAGCAAACTCAGGGGAGACCAAGAAGGTCAGGTGGGCTGAGCACTATGGCCACCAACAGTTGACTCATCCAGCTCAGTATGGTTCGTACTACTATGAGCCAAGAGATAAAAGCCCTAAGGTTCAGTAGAAGAAGAAAGCTGAACCCCAAAAGACTAAGAAGTCAGCCCCTCCAAGCTCAGTGGAGAAGGTCACTAACAACAAGGGCAAGAAGAAGTCTGAAGCCATCAGGGTTGTCAGACAAGTATGGATCCTCAAATCTAACAATTAAGGGCCCAAGCTGAACCCAAAGGGTACCTGAATCTGTTTTTATTTTGCAGGTGCTAAAGGACCCTTGGATTTTCGACAGTGGATGCTCAAGACATATGACACATCAAAAGAATCTACTGACCGACTACGTTCAGCAAGATGGAGCTAGAATTGAGTTTGGTGACAACTCCAAAGCCTACACAAAGGGATACGACACATTGAAAGTAGGAACTGTGACAGTTCCTAGAGTATCTTATGTTGAAGGACTTCAACATAATCTCCTTTCTGTCAGTCAATTTTGTGATAACTCCAATAAAGTAACTTTTGACGCAGGTTTTTGTGATGTTCTTGATAAATCTATACAAAAAATTGTGTTATCAGGATCGCGGTGAAGGAACATATACTATGCTGAATGGAATACCACCGAACCTGAAGCTTGCCTGCTAGCATATACGAGGTCATATGACAAAACAGCATGGCTATGGCATAGACGACTGAGCCATCTGAACTTCAAGACAATGAACAAGCTAGCACGTGATGCTAAAGTCAGAGGACCTCCCAACGAATTATTCAAAAGTCATAAGAACTATGAGGCATGTCTGAAGGGGAAGCAAACCAAGTCAAGCAATCCGCCTATTCCGTCACCTTCCACTGATGGAATCCTTCAGCTGCTGCACATGGACTTATTTGGGCCAGTCAATGCAGTGACGATCAGAGGAAAGAAATATTTTCTTGTAGTCATTGATGACTATTCAAGATATACTTGGGTGATATTCATCGCGAGTAAATCTGACGTCAAACTTGAGCTTCCGAAACTACTGAAGCGGTTGAGCGTCGAGAAAGATATCAAGATCTAAAGGATACACTCAGATCGTGGAATTGAGTTTCTGAACTCGATGGTGAAAGACTACTTCGAAGCTTAAGGCATTGAACACGAGACCTCAAAGGCACGTACGCCATGTAGCTGAACAGAGTGATTCTACTGAACAAACTCAATCCGAGGTAACTCAGGTTGATGAGGAAATGATAACTGAGACCTCTATTGAGAATAACAACTCAGGGGGAACTATTGATGTTCCTGAGCTAAATGCCCCTGAAGCTGGTGACTCAGTGGACCGAACCCTTGTTACTGAATTGCTTCAATCACAGAATAGTACAATTGAAATTCCTAATACTCCTACTATCTGTGTAGAATCAATTCCAGATGAAGTAACAAGACGTCGTCGTTCGTGGTTAGATGCTCATTCTTCCGATCTTATATTTGGAGATCAATCAGTTAGTGTTAAGACAAGATCCAGATTCTATCAAGGAGAGAGCGCTTTATACTTCTGTTTCTTGTCAAGTGAAGAACCTCAGAAAATTCAAGACGAGCTGAACGATGCTGACTAGATCACTGTCATGCAAGAAAAGTAGACCCGATCTCTCCAGGGCATCAAATACGGGCGCCATGCAATCAACCCCACATGTTCTCACCAAGAGAACATGTTCGAATTAGACTCTCTTCCCGGACAAAATCTCTTCAATGTCGAGGGGAATGATGACGTCTGTGATCGGAGTAAGAGCCATTGTATATAACTAAAAATCTGCGAAGACAAATATTAGTATATCGAAAGTAGTAAAAATAATTGTAGATTCAGCATTAGAATATCTTACCGAAGAATAGGTGCTAAAAAGTAATAGAAGTCTTAAATGCAAGTATGAGAGTAAATTGCGGAAAGCACAAGTTCTTCTTTACTGGCGAAAAAGTAAGGCTCGTTAGAGATAACAGAGTATATGTACTAAGATTTGAATCTAAGGCGGTTTCAGCTGAACGACTGAGATTAATCAGGTTTTAAATAGTTAACGGCTCAGATTAAATGTTATAATAGGTTATGATTACTGTGCCGTCTATAATCTCGCCTACTTATCTCTAACGCCTAAGAGGTAAGGTGATATGACATGCATTAAATGCACCGCAATCAGGTTTATGGAATGTCGTGTATTTAATGAAAATAACATAATCAGTTGAATATGATGAACATTAATGGCGGGAAATAAATGCTATGACATGCTGAATTACCACAAGCTGAATTTAATACTCATAACCTGTCAGCTGAACATCGTAGTCAGCTGATGCCACGTTTGACGATTGTCGAGTATTCAACTGTACTGAATATGGATTCCCCCATACTCAGTACTCCTCCGGATCATCTACTAAATCGTATCAGTGGGATCCAAAAGACCTAGTTCTATTGAGAGATCATTGAATCTGGTCTCAACTAGAGGTTTGGTCAGGATATCAGCTCTTTGCTTATCAGTGTGGATCTTCTCCATTCTGATATCCTTTTTCTCGACATGATCTCTGATGAAGTGATGAAGAATGTCCACGTGCTTGCATCTTGTATGTAGAACTGGATTCTGAGTGATTGCAATAACACTGGTACTATCGTAGTAGATCGGCACTTCATCTTGACGAATGTCGTAGTCTCTTAGCTGTTGTCGAAGCCACAGTATCTGTGCGCAACAGCTTCTGGCAGCCATTTATTCAGCTTCAGTAGTGGACGTTGCTACTGAGTGTTGTTTCTTTGAGAACCACAATACGAGCTTACTACCGAGGAACTGACATGTTCCTGAGGTTGACTTTCTGTCGATTCGGCAACCTGCAAAGTCAGCATCAGAATAACCAATTAGTTCAAGCTTATCATCTGCTGGATACCATAATCCAACATCAGGTGTTCCCTTCAGGTAACGAAGAATTCTCTTCGGTGAATCGATATGACTTTTCTTGGGATTCGCCTGAAATCGCGCATACACCTACAGCGTAAGTTATATCAGGTCTGCTGGCTATAAGATATTTTAAAGAACCAATAATAGCACGGTTGTCAGTAGAGTTAACAGATACTCCCTCCTTGTCAAGATCAATCTAGAGATTTGTGTTCATGGGTATCTTGACTGACTTGCTGGATTCGCATTCGAACTTCTTGAGGAGATCTCTAGTATATTTCGCTTGATTAATGAATATTCCCTTCTTTGTTTTCTTGAATTGGAGTCCAAGGAAATAATTCATCTCTCCCATCATCGACATTTCGAATTTTTCTTTCATCATCTGCTCGAACTTCTGACAAATAGTCAGATTCCTTGATCCAAAGATGATGTCGTCCACGTAGATCTGCACCAGTAGGATGTCTTCGCCTGACTTGATACTGAATAGGGTGCGATCCATTGTTCCTTTATGAAAACCTTTCTGAAGTAGAAAGTCTGAGAGGGTATCGTAACAAGCCCTAGGTGCTTGTTTTAACCCATACAAAGCTTTCTTAAGTCTATACACCTGATGTCCATGCTGAAAGCCAGGCGGTTGTTCAACGTAGACTTCTTCCTTCAGTACGCCGTTCAGGAAAGCTGACTTCACATCCATCTGATAGAACGTGAATTGCTGATGTGTTGCATAGACTAGGAATATACGAATAGCTTCCAATCTTGCGACTGGGGTGAATTTTTCATCAAAGTCTATCCCTTCTGACTGACAATATCCGTTGGCAACTAGTCAAGCTTTGTTCCTGACGATGACGTTGTTTTCATCATGCTTCTTCTTGAAGACCCAATTCGTTCCTATCACGTGTTGGTGTCTAGGTCTGTCAACAAGCTCCCATACGTCGTTTCGCGTAAACTGGTTCAGCTCTTCTTGCATGGCGGTGATCCAGTCAGCGTCATTCAGTGCGTCCTCAATAGTTTGAGGTTCTTTAGTTGACAAGAAGCATGAATACAAGGCACTTTCACCTTGACAAAATTTGGATCGTGTCTTGACGCTAGCTGAAGGATCTCCTATGATAAGATCTGAAGAGTGAGCTTCTAGCCATGAGCGACGACGTCTTGTTTCTTCATCTGGAATTGTTTCATTACAAACAGTAGGAGTATTAGGAATTTCAGAAGTACTGTTCTGTGTCTGAAGTAATTCAGTAATAAGGGTTGGATCTACTGAGTCACCAAGTTCAGGGGCATTCAGCTCAGGAACATCAGAAGTTCCCCCTAAGTTGTTATTCTCAGTAGAGGTCTCAGTTACCATATCGGTTTCCTCATCTACCATAATTACTTGGGATTGATTCTGTTTGCTAGAATCAATCTCCTCAGCTAAAATACTTGTCGGGTGCTGAACATCATCATTTGAATCATAATCCCAACAAAAATGGATCTTTTCAGTATTGTCTTTTAAGCTTACATCATGTAGCTTGCTTCTGACCTCTTCAGCTTCTGGCTGAGAGTCTGACTTCCTGTACTCAGAAATAAATTCATCAAATACAACATGGGGGCTTTCCTCCACGCAAAGGGTCTGGTAGTTAAAAACCCTGAAAGCCTCGCTGACCCTGGAGTATCCTAAGAAGACTCATTGGTCTGACTTACTTTCAAAGACCTTTAACTGGTCATTTCCATTATTGTGGATAAAGCACGGACAACCAAAGATATGAAAATGTGAAATAGAAGGAATTCTCCCTTTCCATAGCTCATAAGGCGTCTTCATGTGCATCTGAGTTAGTAGTGAACGGTTCTGAGTGTAACAAGCCGTGTCAGTAGTTTCTGCCCAGAACATCAACGGAAGACCTGAGTCTGTGAGTAGCATCCTTCTTGCTTCTTCAAGTGTTCTGTTCTTTCTTTCAGCAAGTCCGTTCTGCTGAGGCGTGCGTGCAGCTGATGTCTCATGTTCAATCCCTTCAGCCTCACAGAATTCTCTTACCATTGAGTTCAGAAACTCAGTTCCACGATCTGAGCATATCTTCTGAATCTTGATATCCTTTTTCGACGCTCAGCCGCTTCAGTAGTTTCGGCAGTTCAACTTTGACGTCAGACTTATTGGCGATGAATATCACCCAAGTATACCTCGAATAGTCATCAATGACCACAAGAGCATACTTCTTTACTCTGATCGTCAATGGATTGACTGGCCTAAATAAATCTATGTGCAGCAGCTGAAGGATTCCATCAGTGGAAGGCGACGGAATAGGCGGGTTGCTTGACTTTCTTTGCTTTCCCTTCAGATATGCTTCACAATTCTTTTGTCTTTTGAATACTTCATTGGGCAGTCCTTTGACTTTAGCATCACGAGCTAGCTTGGTCATTGTTTTGAAGTTCGGATGACTCAGTCGTCTATGCCACAACCATGTTATTTTGTCATCTGACCCCGTGTGTGCTAGCAGGCAAGCTTCAGGTTCAGCGGTATTCCATTCAGCATAATATATGTTTCTTCGCCGCGAACCTGATAAAGTCACTTTATCAAGAACATCACAAAAACCTGCGTCAAAAGTCACTTTATTGGAGTTATCGCAGAATTGACTAACAAAAAGGAGATTATGTTGAAGTCCTTCAACATAAGATACCCTAGGAACTAATGAAGTTCTTATTTTCAGTGTTCCGAATCCCCTTGTGTAGCCTTTGGAGTTGTCACCGAACTCAATTCTGGCTCCATCTTGCTGAACATAGTCGGTCAGTAGGCTCTACTGATGTGTCAAGTGTCTTGAGCATCCACTGTCGACAATCCAAGGGTCCTGTTGCACCTACAAAAAAAATTAGATTCAGGTACCCTTTGGGTTCATCTTGGGTCCTTAATGGTTAGATTTTAGGATCCCAACTTGTCTGAAAACCCTGGTGGCTTCAAACTTCTTCTTGCCCTTGTTGTCAGTAATCTGCTCCACTGAACTCGGAGTAGCTGACTTCTTAGTCGGTTGTGGTTCATCTTTCTGTTTCTTCTTCTGAACCTTAGGGCCTTTGACTCTTGGCTCATAGTAATATGATCCATACTGAGCTGGATGAGTCAGTAGCTGGTGGTCATACTGTTCAGGCCACCTGACCTTCTTGGTTCCCCCTGAGTTTGACCTTGGTGTTTTGGGGCTTGAACCATTGGTCATCTTCTTGTTGCTAGACTGAGGTCCTTGTATCTTCTGCTTATTCTTTGCCTGAGGGGATATGTAATCAGCATGTTGAGTTATCCCCTTGACAAACCTATCTGTCAGCTTGTTGGAGCTCTTCTGTCCTGAGTCCTTCCTTGGTAGCATGTGGCCTCTGTTCGTAGAAGCTTCTCCAACGTCTCCTTTGCTCCAATATACTGCTCTATCATAAGGTTCTCCACACTTATCACTTTTCCTCAGAGCTTCATGCTCACATTTGGCTTGTGCGAAAGTCTCCTTGAGATTAGCAATTTCAGTCTCTTTCTCATAGATGTCTTTGGTCAGCACTGTGATCTGTGCTTCTTGATCATGAGACTTAGTCATCAGAGAGTTAATCTCTTCCTTCATTCTCTGAACAAGTCCTTCAGACTCAGTAGAGTCCTGACTTCTCTTTGAAAGTCTCTGATTTTCTATTTTCAGGATTTCCATCTCCTGAATGGTCTTGCTGAACAGCTGGCTCATCTGAATCTACTCTTCTAGCAAATCTTCGTACGCCAGAACAACTTCTAGAGGTTCATCTGCAACAGAGCTAGTGTCGTCTGTACCAGGTGAAGAGGGACATATAATGGGTTCAGAATTTACCTTAGCCTCTTCTCCGGCCATCAGACACAGTTCAGCATCTTCAGTCTCGATTGCCATGAATACAACATCGTTGTCGGACGATTCCATGACAGTTCATCATCACTTGAGCAATCGGACAACTCTCCAGCTATGTAGGCTTGCCTCTTTTTCACGAACATGTCGCGTCTGGCTTGCCTTTCAGCTCTTTTTGCTGCTAAGAGTTCAGGAGATTCATACTGGTAATGTCCTGGTTTCTTGCAGTTGTAGCATGCTGAGGTTCTGCCTTCCCCTGTGGGTGTTTCTTTTTGTTCAACAGGGGGAGCTTCAGCATTCCTGCAATCAGGTAGAGATTTAGATTTACTATTCGAGCGATCATTATCTCTCTTACCTTGAAATTTCGGGGAAGCCTTTTTCATCTTCCGTCTGAACATGTCTTTCTCCTTCTTGTATTTCACCGCGAGAAGAGCATACTTCTCAGCCAAGTTGTCAGCAGTGGGTATAGTCACTGAACTTCCAGCTGACTCGCTTGTTGCTGAGGGACTTGCTCCGGAAGTGCTTGCTGATGCCTTATAAGCATGATCCATTGGCACTTCAGCTTCAGCACCGGGGGTGTGTGGGAGATTGAACTCAAACTCCTCTTCTTTAAGTTCTGAAAAGATATAATCAGGAATAACAGAATTCAAGTTAGTTCTCCTCATACACATAGCAAGAGAATACCTCTTGGTCCTACTAAGAGCCCGTAGAATCTTGGTGTTGGTCTCCTTGTTGCTGAATATCTTCCCCAGTCCGTTGATGATGTTGATTTGATTCGTATATCGCGCGCTGAAATCATCTATGGACTCCCCTAGAAGCATATCGAATGCCTCGAGTTTCTGCAGCTCCAACTCCAGTTTGTTTTCTTTGATCTATGTAGTTCCTTGGCTCAGTACTGCAAGAGCATCCCATAGCTCCTTAGCTGTCTTCCAGTTGAACACCTGCGCTCTAATACCAATTATTGGTCCTGAGACGTGGTTCAGGTGATACCAATTGACTGACCAGTTTCAGAGAACAATGATCAGTTAAGAACACTGCGCTTTGATACCAATTATTGGTCCTGAGACGTGGTTCAGGTGTGTGTGTTCTCTCAAACGCGAAGTCAAAGCTTAGCTGAGTTTGCTACTGAATTGAGTCAGATAGCCAGATATACTTCAGATCGCGTGGGCAGAAAATCTTCTATTAAGTTCAGCTCTACTGACTTGAGTCAGTCGAACAGTCGTTCCGTGTCAAATTGTGTGCGGAAGTGTAGGCCCTATAAAATGTCTCGGTTAGAAAATACCGGTTTTTATGCTGAGTTATGTGAAATACAGTTTGTATACAGTATGGTCAGTTGCATAAAATAATAAATCAACACAGCGATTTTTAAAGTGGTTTGGACATGCTGGGTCCTACGTCCAATGTCCTGATCAAAGCTGGATACTTGTTATATTTATACTGAGCAAGTCTTAGTTGGTCTGTTCACTGGACAGACGTGAACCTTGGAGTTTATATTGAGCAAGTTCTCAGTGATCTGTGCGCGAGACAGATTCTCTACTTATAATCGTAGTGACTTTTACAAAGGGTTCGAACTTGAAGAGTTTGAGTCTTCTCCAACTAAGAGGAATTTCTTACAAATAAGAACGGTTTCACAAGGATGTGAACTTCCGCGAGGTTTCTAAGCTAAAGATATTACAATGAGCTTGCTTAGATAAGAGAAGGGGAACAAGATAAAACTCTAAGTGACGAACTAAGGTGTTCTTCAATGGATGCTAGTTCTTCACTGGATTCTGCTTGAGATTGCTAAGAGTTTGTGCGTAGAAAGCTTAGGTTTCCAATGTCGTCTCTGCATGGCGACTTCTCTTATTTATAGGCGTCGATGGTGAATAGATCCGTTGGAGGGGGCTCTAGACACGTGTCGATGCGACAGGGAAAAAGGCTCCTTTAATTTGAATGTTGTCGAGCAGGTAAACTGTAGAGATTCTTCTCTTTTTCAGTTTCAGAGCAGCTTTTGTCAGAGTAGATGGTCGTTAGATTGGCTGTTGAGACTTGTCAAACATCAAGGTTGACTTCCTCTTAATCCTCAAACCTGCAACTGAAGTGTCTTTCCTACTGACGTTCATCTGAGCTTTCAGTGCATGGGCACGAATTCCTGGGCAGATTCAGCTGGAGGTTGATGTCCAACTGACTTCTTCGATCCTGAGCTAAGAGAGGTCTTCTACTGAATCCTGCAGCTACTGAACTCTATCCTAATGAGTTCTAACAACTGAACTCTGTGCTACTGAGTTCTAACAACTGAACTCTGTCCTACTGAGTTTTTAACAACTGAACTCGACTAGGCTATACAGATACGAAGGTACAATATTCAGTTGGGGTTTTGGGATCTATCAAATCTATCTAAACCTATTAAGACTATCAGATCTACTGATTCATCTACTGAATCCTTATCCCAACAAGAGGTATTTCCATATAATCTCCCCTCTATATTTATATAGGGTATGGTTCTATTAAGAATCACCCCTTAGATAAAATCTAAGTACTAATCTGCACCATAGATCTCCACTCGATCTATGGTGTAGAATTAATCTTTTCTTAATTTAATTAATTCAAAAAATTATGAAAAGGGTATAATGATAAACAACAATATTAAAAAATAATTATGGAAACTAAAAAAAATGAAAAACAAAGTAACCTACTACCGCCCGCGGCCTACAACTGCCGCTGTCGCCGACCGACCATCGTCGCTGCTGCCGACCACCTCCGACCGCAGCCGCCCGCCACCACTAACTAGAGAGAAGGTTTGTGTAATGTGTCATAAGTATGGTGAATTGTATTTGTAAAATTAGAATTTGCATAAATGCAGGCAACGATAAGCATAAAAATGCACAGAATTATGCATAAACTAGTACTGTAATACGTCAGCCTATGCATAAATTGTTCGGCCTTACGCATAAACAAATAAAGTAATATGCACAAACTTTATTTTATTGTATAATATAAAATCCACATAACAGACAATTTTATGCATAAATTTATTTGGGCTTATGCATAAATAAATAATATAATATTCATGAAATGTATTTTTATTGTATAACATAATATCCAAAATAACAGACAGTTTTATCCATACAAATATTCATAATTATGCATAAACCGTTACCGTAAAAAAATCGCCTCCACCGCCGGCGGTCCGCCCGCCACGACCGAGCACCACCGCCGCCGTCGCTACCGATCAGCGACCGTCGCCGCCGCATGAGGTGGAGGTGTTTGGTTTAGTATCAAAACATAATGTGTAAAAATACATAGTTACCCTTTATAAAATTTATTTTCTCCTTTTTTTGTATTAAAAATAAAAAAAATAAGGAAATTAGGTGTCCATAGATAAAAAAAAAATTGGAAGACTAAGATTGGTTCTTAGTTTTTATCTGAAATGATGGTTCTTAAAATATCCATACCTTATATGTTCAAATGTGAACATGTTCTTATTGTGTGAACGTGTATATAAATATACAAATGTACATGATTATTCAAAAGTATTAAAATCATAATTCTAACAATTTGTATTATTATTGTGATGATTGTGTTTACTAGACGTTATATATATTTCGCATCTAATGATTTCTTGATTTTATAAATTCAATAATTTATGTTTTAATATCCCAAAATTTTTATTAAATATATTATAGAACATGTCTTTATGTGTATTAATTCTAGCCTATTTTGTAAGAAGATTATATCTCTATATCTCGAAATTAATAATTCATCAAATTAAATTGTTACGGTGTATTATATTTAGTAGTTTTGCGAAAAAAATTTATATTCTTCCCGTGAGCAGCATGCTGCTACCCTAGGGTAATATTGAGAGTAAGAATAACGCTTGCAAAAATCAACCTGGCCAAGTTGATTTTTGTATTTGAAGCAAAAAAAAAAATACATGAGAGAGGAGAAGAAAGAAGCGACCATAGTGGGTTTATATCAAAAAACCTACCAGGTGGTTACATATGCATTGGCTAATAGGGTGTTGCCACTAGGCATCATCCCATTGACTCTTAATATTTTTTTTATAAATAGATAAATAAATTTATCTTATAATATATATTTTAAAAATAAATAAAAATTATACTAAATTCATGATTTTTCATTCTCTATAAATAGAGCCTAATATTGCTATACTTATTCACATCTTAAAAAAACATCATTTTCATTCATTCCATTATTTGTCTCTCTTTTAATTATCGTGGATCCATATAATAACAACTTCTCAAATTCCCCAAATTTTCCTTACTCTCAAGATTACTATCTCAGTTACAAAAATTTCTAAATTTCCAATGAATTCGCATAACCGATGTTTGATTTGAATTCACAATTTTCACAAAATCCCACCCAAAACATCCCTCCAACCTTTGTTGAAAATCCTCATGAAAAATCGACCAACACTTCAAACAATCCTCAAGGTTGAAAAGAGATAGAAGACATGATTCTAATGTCTTCTTGTTGTCATATTAGTGGAAATCCAATTGTTGGCACCAATAAAAGTAATGCCACGCTATGGAAGAAGGTGAAAAAGTTGTATGATAACACTCGAGTTGAAAACCCACTAATGTCCGAAGAGAGGTCAGTAGAGTCACTGAGAGGACGTTACAAACGCATTAATGCAAACGTTATGAAGTGGATCGGTACATATAAGGGGCGTATGCTCGTATAGGGAGCGGGATGTCAAACGAGGATATTGAGAGGGAAGCACAGATGATTTATGGTAAAAAGTTTGCTCACCGCGAGGTCTTTGAAAAAGTTATGAGAGGTAATCCAAGATGGGAGTTGAATTTAGAGACAAGAGGTCGTACTTCCAAAAATCATAACAATGATATCAATACTCATGAAAGTCTTGGTAGTTCCAAAAGAACAAGGTGTTGGGATAAGGATTCAGTAGATGAATCGATAGACTTGATAGATTTGATATATCCTAAAACCCTAGCTGAATATTGTACCTTCGCTCCTGTAATGGCCTAGTCGAGTTCAATTGTTAGAACTCAGTCGGATAGAGTTCAGTTGCTCTAAGATTGAGAAGAAGACCTCGCGCTCAGCTGAAGAACTCAGGATGGAAGAAGTCAATTGGACAGCAACCACCAGCTGAATCTGCTCAGGAATTCATGCCCATGCACTGAATGCTCAGAAGAACGTCAGTGGGAAAGTCACTCCAGTTGAAGGTCCGAGGATCAAGAGGAAGTCAACCTTAACGTTTGACAAGTCTCACCTACCCATCGACCTCGACAAAAAAGGAGCCGACAGCGACCTATAGCTCTGACAAAAGCTGCTCTCAGACAGAAAAAAGGAGAATCTATACAGTGCACCTACTCACTAACATACAAATTAAAGGAGCCGTTTTCCTTGTCGTTACGACACGTGGCTAGACCTATCTCCAACGGATCTATTCACCATCGACGACTATAAATAAGAGAAGTCGCCAAGCAAAGACGACACCGGGAACCCAAGCTATCTACGCAGAAACTCTTACCAATCTCAACACAGAATCCAGTGAAGAACTAGCGTCCATTGAAGAACCCTTTTTAGTTCATCACTTAGAGTTATATTTGTTCCCCTTCTCTTATCAAAGCAACCTCATTTTAATATATTTAGCTTAGAAAGCTCGAGGAAGTTCACATCCTTATGAAACTATTCTTATTTGTAAGAGCTTCCTCTTAGGTGGAGAAGACTCAAACTCTTCAAGTTTGAACCCCTGTAAAAGTCACTACGACTATAAGTAGCGAGTCTATCTCGTGCACAGATCACTGAGAACTTGCTCAGTATAAGCTTCAAGTTTTATGTATGTTCACTGAACAGACCAACTGAGACTTGCTCAGTATAAATATAACAAGTATCCTGCTTTGGTCAGGATAGTGGACGTAGGACCCAGTGTGTCCGAACCACTTTAAAAATCACTGTGTTGATTTATTGTTTTCCTTAACTGCTCATACTGCATTCAAAACTGTACTTCATAAAACTCAGCATAAAATCGGTATTTTCTAACCGAGACGTTTAGTTGGGCCTACATTTCTGCACACACTCTGATACTGAATAACTGTTCGACTGACTATAGTCAGTAGAGCTAAACTTAGTAGAAGATTTTCTGCCCACGCGATCTAAAACATATCTAGCTATCTGACTCAGTTCAGTAGCAAACTCAGCTAGAGCTAACTTTGCATTTGAGAAAGAAATTTGTATTCAGGTGTATTTAACCCCCCCCCTCTAATGCTGAACCACGTCTCAGGACCAACAATTGGTATCAAAGCTCAGTGTTCTTAACTGATCATTGTTCTCTGAAACTGGTCTATCTCGAACAAAAATCCTAGAAAACCCGTTTTCACTGCATCTTGTATCTCTTCATTGCATCATTTATCCTGTATCTTTCAATGGCTTATATTTCAGGTATTAGGACCGTGCCAATGTTCTCGACTGAAAATTATGCGATATGGCGAGTAAGGATGGAGGCACATCTGGCTTCGCTGCACGACAGCGTGACCGATGTTCTGGAGAAAGGCCCCATTATTCCGATGGTCGACTCAGTCGAACTTGAAGTGGATGGAGCAGGCGGTGCCAGAACCGGACCCAAAGTCGCGAAGGACAAAAGCCTCTTCACTCTTGAAGAGACCAAGTTGCTCGCAATGCTATACTGATGACACTAAGTGACTCTTATCTCGGGAGGGTGCATGACTGCAAGACAGCAAAGGAGCTATGGGATGCTCTCGCGGTGCTGAGCCAAGGAACTCCACAAATCAAAGAAAACAAATTGGAGTTAGAGCTGCAGAAACTCGAGCCATTCGCAATGCTTCCTAGGGAGTCCATAGATGATTTCAGCGCTCGATTCAAGAATCAAATCAACATCATCAACAGACTGGGGAAGACGTTCAGCAATAAGGAGACCAACACCAAAATTATAAGGGCTCTCAACAAGCCCAAGTGGTACTCTTTTGCTACTTGTATGAGGAGAACTGACCTGAATTTTGTTACTCCTGATTATATATTTTCAGAACTTAAAGCTGAGGATTTTGAGTTCAACCTCCACACACCCCCGGTGCTGAAGCTGAAATGTCAATGGATCATGCTTACAAGGCATCAGCTTGCACT
This sequence comes from Lavandula angustifolia, assembly GCA_028984105.1. NCBI lineage: Eukaryota > Viridiplantae > Streptophyta > Magnoliopsida > Lamiales > Lamiaceae > Lavandula > Lavandula angustifolia. The sequence continues at coordinate 11,275,292 of CM054817.1, forward strand.
CCCGGAGCAAGTCCCTCGGCAACATGCCAGCCAGCTGGAAGCTATGTTATCAAACCCGGCCCGGCCGGTTGGCCCGGTTCAACCGTGATCCGGTGAAAAATCCGGGCCGGGCAAATCAAAAACCCATTTTTCCCTTTGACCCGGTGTGACTCAGAAGAACCGGCCGGTCGAATCGGCACCCGGTACCCGGTTGACTCAGTAACATTAAAAAAAATCTAATTTATTGATTTAATCCCTCGTTCTCTCTTCCAATTTCACCCAAATTGCCAAATCCCATCAACTTGGGTGGCTCCGCCGTGAACTTGAGCAGTGAATCCTGCTGGTTCAATCGAGCTATGCTTCTGTTAGGCTGCTCCACTTTCTCAGTTTATGAGTTTCTCCCATCGAGCCTTAAAGCATCTTCTTCTACAAATTGAATCTTATCTTTAAGGCTGAAGCCTTTAAATAAAGGTAAATAATTATTTTAATAAGCAATATTAGTAATCTTCTAGTGTTTAAGTTATTTATAATATTTATAAGTATTATTAAAAGATATTTAATATATTATTATGTTACACCGGGTTGACCCATCGGTTCGACCGGTTGAACCACTAAAATTAATTTTTCCGGGTCAATGACCAGGCCGGGTTTGATAACATAGGCTGGAAGCTCAGTGACCATACCTACCACTAATAACATGGCTGAGAAGTACGCTCTCCTTGCGGTGAAATACCAGAAAGAGAAGGAAATGTTCAGTCGGAAGATGAAAAAGGCTTCCTAAAAATTTCAAGGTAAGAGAGATAATCATCGCACGAATAGTGAATCTAAATCTCTATCTGAATGCAGGAATACTGAAGCTTCCCTCGTGGAACAAAAAGAAACATCCAGAAGGGATAGCAGAACCTCAGTATGCTACAACTGCAAGAAACCAGGACACTATCAATACGAATGTCCTGAACTCTCAGCAGCTGAAAAACCTGAAAGGCAAGCCTACATAGCTGGAGAGTGATGAAGAACTGTTCATGGAATCGTCTGACGACGATGCCGCATTCATGGTAATCGAGAGTGAAGAAACTGATTCGTGTCTAATGGTCAGAGAAGAGGTTGAGGTAAATTCTGAACCCACTATATGCCCCTCTTCACCTGGCACACACGACACAAGCTCTGTTGCAGGGGAACCGCTGGATGTGGTTGTTGCATATGAAGATTTGCTTGAAGATCAAATCTAAATGAGCCAATAGTTCAGTAAGACTATTCAGGAGATGGATATACTGAAAGCAGAGATTCAGAGACTTTCAAGGAGAAGTCAGGACTCTACTGAGTCTGAAGGACTTGTTCTGAGACTAAAGGAAGAGATTAATTCTCTAATGACTAAATCTCATGATCAAGAAGCACAGATCTCAGTGCCGACCAAAGACATCTCTGAGAAAGAGACTGAAATTGCTAATCTCAAGGAAACTTTCGCACATGCAAAATCTGAACATGAAGCTCTAAGGAAGAGTGATTAGGTGTGGAGAACCTTGATGAACGAGAAATATATTGGAGCAAATGAGAAGTTGGAGAAGCTTCTACGAGCACAGAGACCACATGCCACCAAAGAAGGACTTGGTTACACATGTGAAGCCTCCACTTCTGGACATAAGAGCTCCAACAAGCTGAATGATAGGTTTTTCCAGGGGATAACTCAACATGCAGAATGTACATCCCCTCAGACAAAGAATAAGCAAAAGAGACAAGCACCTCAGTCTAGCAACAGAAAAGTGACCCATGGTTCTGGCCCCAAGACACCGAGATCAAATTTAGGGGGAACCAAGAAGGTCAGGTGGGCTGAACAATATGGCCACCAACTACTGACTCACCCAGCTCAGTACGGATCATATTATTATGAGCCAAGAGTCAAAAGTCCCAAGGTTCAGAAGAAGAAGAGAGCTGAATCACAGAAGTCTAAGAAGTTAGCTACTCCAAGTTCAGTGGAGCAGACTACTGAAAACAAGGGAAAGATGAAGTCTGAAGCCACCAGGGCTGTCAGACAAGTTTGTATCCTAAAATGGAGAATCTAACCATTAAGGACCCAAGTTGAACCCACAGGGTACCTGAATCTATTTTTGTTTTGCGGGTGCAACAGGACCCTTGGATTGTCGACAGTGGATGCTCAAGACACATGACACATCAGAAGAGCCTACTTACCATCTATGTTCAGCAAAATGGAGCCAGAATTGAGTTCGGTGACAACTCTAAAGGCTACACAAGGGGATACAGAACATTGAAAATAGAAACTGCAATAGTTTCGAGGGTATCTTATGTTGAAGGACTTCAACATAATCTCCTTTCTGTCAGTCAATTCAGTGATAACTCCAATAAAGTGACTTTTGATGCAGGTTTTTGTGATTTTCGTGACAAATCTACAGGAAAAACTATGTTATCAGGGTCGCGAAGAAGAAACATATATTATGCTGAATGGAATACCGCCGAACCTGAAGCTTGCGTGCAAGGACACACGAGGACAGATGACACAACAACATGGTTGTGGCATAGACGACTGAGTCATGTGAACTTCAAAACAATGAACAAGCTAGCTCGTGATGCTAAAGTCAAAGGACTGCCCAACGAGATATTCAAGACACATAGAAATTGTGAAGCATGTCTAAAGGGGAGGCAAAGAAAGTCAACCAACCCGCCCATTCCGTCACCTTCCACTGACGGAATACTTCAGCTGCTGCACATGGATTTATTTGGGCCAGTTAATCCAGTGACGATCAGAGGAAAGAAATTTGCTCTTGTAGTCGTTGATGACTATTCGAGATATACTTGGGTGATATTCATCGCCAACAAGTCAGACGTAAAAAATGAGTTGCCGAAACTATTGAAGCGGTTGAGCGTCGAAAAGGATATCAAGATTCAGAGGATACGCTCAGATCGTGGAACTGAGTTTCTGAACTCAATGGTAAGAGACCTTTGTGAAGCTGAAGGTATTGAACATGAAACATCAGCAGCACGCACGCCTCAGCAGAACGAACTTGCTTAAAGAAAGAACAAAACACTTAAAGAAGCAGCAAGGACGCTACTCGTAGACTCAGGTCTTCCATTGAAGTTCTGGGCAGAAGCTATTGACACTGCCTGCTACACTCAGAACCGGTCTCTACCGACTCAGATGCACATGAAGACGCCTTATGAGCTATGGAAAGGGAGAATTCCTTCTATCACGCATTTCCATATTTTTGGTTGTCCGTGCTTTATCCACAATAATGGAAAGGACCAGTTAAAGGTCTTTGAAAGTAAGTCAGACCAAGGAGTCTTCTTAGGATACTCCAGGGTCAGCGAAGCTTTCACGGTCTTTAACTACCAGACCCTTTGCATGGAAGAAAGCCCTCATGTTGTATTTGATGAATTTATTTCTGAGTTCAGGAAGTCAAACTCTTAGCCAGAAGCTGAAGAGGTCAGAAGCTAGCTACAAGATCTAAGCTTAAAAGATAATACTGAAAAGATCCAATATTGTTGGGATAATGATTCAGATGATGATCTTCAGTACCCAACAACAAGCAATGTAGCTGAGGAGATTGATTCTATTAAACAAAATCAATCCCAGGTAATTATGTTCGATGAGGAAACCGATATGGTAACTGAGACCTCTACTGAGAATAATAACTCAGGGGGAACTACTAATGTTCCTGAGCTAAATGCCCCTGACCCTGGTGACTTAGTAGATCCAACCCTTGTTACTGAATTACTTCAGACACAGAACAATACTACTGAAATTCCTAATACTCCTACTGTTTGGGTTGAAACAATTCCAGATGAAGTAACAAGACGTCGTCGCTCGTGGTTAGATGCTCACTCTTCAGATCTTATCATAGGAGATCCTTCAGCTAGCGTCAAGACACGATCCAAATTCTGCCAAGGAGAAAGTGTCTTGTATTCATGCTTCTTGTCGACTGAAGAACCTCAAACAATTGAGGATGCTTGAATGATGCTGACACCGCCATGCAAGAAGAGCTGAATCAATTTACGCGAAATGACGTATGGGAGCTTGTTGACATACCTAGACACCAACATGTGATAAGAACGAAGTGGGTCTTCAAGAACAAGCGTGATGAAAACAACGTCATCGTCAAGAACAAAGCTCGACTCGTTGCTAAAGGATATTGTCCATCAGAAGGAATAGATTTTGACGAAACATTCTTCCTAGTCGCTAGATTGGAAGCTATTCGTCTTTTCCTAGCTTATGCAACACATCAGTAGTTCACAGTCTATCAGATGGATGTGAAGTCGGCTTTGCTGAACGGCGTACTAAAGGAAGAAGTCTACGTTGAACAACCTCCCGTATTTCAGGAGGGAGATCGGGTTTATAGACCTACTGATGCAGATCTGAAGGAAGAAGTCGGTTTTCAGAAATGAACAGTGGATCACACCTTATTCAGTATCAAGTCAGGCGAAGACATCCTACTCGTGCAGATCTACGTGGACAACATCATCTTTGGATCAAGGAATCTGACAATGTGTCAGAAATTCGAGCAAATGATGAAGGGAAAATTTGAAATGTCGATGATGGGAGAGATGAATTATTTCCTTGGATTTCAAGTCAAACAATCAAAGAAGGGAATATTCATTGATCAAGCGAAATACACTAGAGATCTCATCAAGAAGTTCGGCTGCGAATCCAGCAAGTCAGTCAAGATACCCATGAACACCAATATCAAGATTGATCTTGACAAAGAGTCTTTACAATAAGAACACTTCAAGAGATGAACTCCTTCGGTTCTAAGCTATAGATAAGTTCAGTTGAGCTTAGGTTAGAGGGAAAGGGAACAAGAAAGGGCTTATAGAGTGAAGAACAATGAGGAATAATCTCTCTGGATTCGTGTTCTTTCACTTAGATGCTAGAGGCTTTGATTATATGAAACTTGGTTCCCTAGAGCAGTATGAGTGCTTTTCGCGGGAGGTTATTTTCTCTGCAGTTCTTCGTGGAAAGCTTGTATTCGTGTATGTTCAATGCTCGTACGTTGATTGCTCTTGATGATTGTTCTTCGATTTGATTTTCCCTCTATTTATAGAGTTGAGCTATGGATAGATCCGTTGGAGACGAACTGTCCACGTGTCACTCTGTTTGGGTAGCTAATGGCTCTTTTGAAATCGTACAGAGTCCGCTATCTTTTTCAGGAAAGTGGTTGACTTGCAGCTTTTTACCAGTACTTTGACAGTTGGCTGCTTGTCATTGGTAGAGGTGTAGAAAATTGTTTAGACATTCAAACTTCAAGGCAGATACTGAAGCTGACTTCTCTGATGTGTACGACCTCGGACAACTCCATTGATTTAACCATTGAAGACCACTGGCAGTCAAGGAAATTGTCAGGTCGTTGCTGAGTCTGACCAGGGGTTCAGTAGTATACTCTTATTGAGTTCAACTCTGTTGAAGGTCGACTCTTAGTTCAGTAAACTGCTCCTAATGAGTCCAGTTCTACTGACTCTTTCAGTATGCTGCTCCTGCTGAATCCAGTACTACTGAATCTGAACACCTCTCACTATGCTGGTCCTGCTGAGTGCAACACTACTGAGTCTTCAATCCATGGTACTAAGGGGGACAGTCTACTGAGATTCATTAGACATAACTTCTGAGCCTGGGACCATGCTGAAGGCAAGTCTACTGAGTCAGAAACTCTCAGAGACTAAGGCGTTAAAAATACAAAGGAATGGTTCACCAATCAAATTAGGGTTTTGGGATCAGCCAATTCTTGTAAACAATCTACTGTTAAATCATCTCCCAACAGAATTAATAATCCTATATTTTTGGACCATGTCACTATTAATATTAAAAAGCGGGAAGGGACTTCTAAGGAAGTTATACTCGCGGTGACATCCAAGCTTTGACCATTAATTTGACCGAATTAACATCAAATTCTCGAAATTAACACACTTACGAGAACCATACCGCATTCAATTTGATTTAATTGGCCATCTTATTTAATTATTATCTTCTAGAGTACTCATGTTTACTAGGCTTGTAAGCCACTCAGGTGAACGTTTACGGCTTCGCTCCCACTACTCAATAATAATCAAATATTGTTTTGGAAAATTCATCTCACAAAACTTGTGGTTCAAAAATATAAAAGCAAGCCACTCAGGTGGACATTTACTTATATAATTGTTCCACTGTTGTGTAGGGTCCAATTAATGGAGGTCCGAATTAGTGTTTAATATCCAATTCGATTGGAATCTAATAAAATATTAATTATTTATTATTTGCTTAGTCTTTTTCTTCAGATGGTTCGTTGAATCATGCATCACCACATAATTCCTAAAGCATGCAATTTCTAAGGGCACATAATAAAGCGTGCTCGCAAAAATTAAAATATGCTTTAAAAATGACGTAAATCCTATTTACATGCTTTTCTAAGCGCTATTAATCACGGCATGCTAAAGCATAATAATAAATAAATGCGTAAATAGGAGATTTAAAATGTCGTTATCGGCTTAATACACACAAATAATTCCTATATATTACATAGCCCTAACAAATACAAGTCTTCGAAATCTTCAAAACCTCGAATTGCAAAACTGTATACGTCAGAATTGCTTAGGCAAACTGCATCATGTTTTGCATCGTGACATTTCATCAGACTAACTTCCACGTGGCAACCATGTCAGCAGTTGATTTACCACATCACCGAGAGTTGACGTCAGCAAAGCCAAGGCTGACGTCAGCCCTTCTTCTTCCTTGACTGAAGAACAGCGCCACCGTCACCAGTAGCGCCGCCAATCACAGTTCGAAGCCTGCCAGAGCTGTCGGTGCCTCATGCCGTCGGTCCAGGGCTGTCGCCGCTGCCTGGAATGGACTACGAATAATTGCAGTCGCGATTGATCTCGTCTGTGCACAACTAGCAGTCGCAGCAGTGCGACTCGCGGCTCCTACTCGTCACCGCCACCTCCTCCGCTCGTCTCCAGCACCCTCTCACTCCCAATCATTTTCTATCAGTTCAATTCGATCATCGATCGGACGACGGATGCGCCGGGAACCACTGCCGCAAGATGCGCGAAACCGTAGAAAATTAGGGTTTTCTGCGAAATTAGGTTTTCTTATTCGTCTCAATTTTTGTGCCCCTGGAAAAATTTGCTATACAAAACAGCAAATACAAGTATACACATTGGTCCTGTCAACTATTTGTGGATTTTCTCACGAGAAAAACGTTACAACGGGGTCAAAACTGTGGCTCGCAGGCCGCCCCAAACACGAAAATATCCCGATAACGAAACCCTGACATGCTCCTAAAAGCAATAATCAGAGCCTAAACTAGGCTCTGATACCAATTGAAGGAAATAAGAGAAGAGGAATTGTACCTTCCGCCGCGTATGTTGTTGTAGCTCTGATTGTTTCTCGTGTTTCAGATATTTTGATCTGTGTCCCGGCCTTTTTCTCCCACTGGGTGGTCAGAGAACAAAAGAAAATTAAGATTTCGTCCCTCTCTCTCAAACGTGTATAATGTGTGAATGATGTGTGTATGTTCTGTTTATGAACAGAATACTAATATTTATATAGGCTTCAAGAGCCAATATTATATTAATATTTGGAGCCCATTAATTTAATTATATACTGGTAAGAAAAGCACCGTAAAGATCAATTGGCGAGATTTTTGGCCAATACAACAATAACTGCGTACTTGTGTTTCTATATAATTACGCATAATATAATTAATTAATCTGTGGGGCTACTAAAATTTATTAACTAATTGGCCCAGCTAATTGGTTCCAGATAAATAACATTATTAAGTAACGCAAAATGCATTAATCTATTAATAATTATTTCTGAGAGGTAATAAATAACTAGGCAACTAATTGGGCCAGATCAGGGATCTAATATAAGAAATAAAGCAGGGCCTCAAATTAATTAATTATCTCTGCTCAGCCCAGATCAAAATTAATTAATAAACATAGATACATTCCACTAGAGAATCCGTGCTGACTTAACCGTTTATCCCAAATTGAGCAAGGACTTGTATTTTAGACTTAATCGATCCCCGTGTTTAAGATAGAAATATCCGTTAATTAATTAAGCTCACTGAAAGCTTAAATCAATTAACATCTTATTATAATCCTGAGTAGTATCACTCAACCTCATTAAGACACCTGAACTTAATCAACCGGTCGGGTTTAGTATGCTAATCCTTTTGAGTTCCTCAGGGGATATTATCAACCTATTTTACTAACAACCAAGATATGTAGATCCGGTCGTGATGACGTTCACCATAGTAGGTCAAAGTGATAGATAGTCAAATGTCCTCAGCTGAAGTCTTATCAAGCTTAAGACCAGCTAAGTCACATAGATCTTGGTTCTCCACTAAGGTCAGTTAGGAGAACACATCTCACTATGATCCATCAATACACCACCTTAAGTGTACCAATAAGGACAAGAAGCCAAGACAAGCCACTTCTTATCTAAATTGCAGCTTAAACCGACAACTTATCCTTAAGTTTTCTCAGCTGTGATAACTGTTTATATCTTGTCAGTTCAACCAATTTGTTTAGTCTTCTGTGATACCCGACACACTACATAAATCTAACTTTTATACAAGATAAAGGATTACATGTGCAAATATATATATTTATCAGATAGGAGAATAAAATAGTGGTAAGGACAAAAATACATTGTATACAAGCATAAAACATGCTTCCAGTATACAAAATCCCAATAGGCATTATAGATCTAGTTCTTGTAGGCGCTGGAGATCTGATCTATATGTCTTTCTTAGGCTTTGTCTTCTTTCCTTCTTCTTGTTCTTGTAGTTCTCTTGCAAGTTTTTTATCATAGGCAATTTGCTCATCTTGCATTCTTAACTTAAGCTTTTTAGCTTTAGGTGGACTAGCAGAAGCCAAGGCTCACATTCAGTCAGTTCTTCAAAGAACTGAGTTACTTTAGTTACTACTTCGTCAGTTGGCTCTCCTGAGCCTTCTCCCTTTATCTCCCCTTCACCTTTTTTCTCTGCCTCTTTGCTTGGTCCTGCCTTTTCAGCTTTTAGTAGGGTTTGTAGTTGTTTCCTTCTACTTCATTCCCCCTTTATGGCATCATCTAATTGATTTACCAAGGCAGTGGCCTTCGTAGTAAGGTCTGCTACTGAAAGGCTGATAAATTCGAGTTTAGCTCCAACATCCTGAGTATACATAGTCCAACGCTTATCGTGCTCTGTCTGAACGGCTTTGAGTAAATCAGATTTGGAAGCTTCTGCCAGTCATAGGCATGTTTCAACCAAGTCATTAGTTTCTTGCTTGATAGCTTGGCCGGCGTGAGCTTGTTCCACAGATGCTTTGGTAACACTTTCAGTGGTGAACTGTTACGCTCTTCTATGACCTTGAACACCTAATCCAGTGCAGAGGCCATTTTATTAAAAAAATAATCGGCATGAGATTGAAGAATAGTATGAAATTGAGTCATCAGATCACTCCTCTGTGCATCAAGTGCCTGAGGATCTCGTTAGTATTAACAGTAGTGGGTGTATTGATCATCTGCTCTTCAAATGTCAAGTTTCCTAGTTGCAGGGTCTGAGCCTCAGAGAGTCGGCTCCATTTAGAATTCACGTCTTCAGCAAGTAGACGATTTTTATGACCTTGTTGATTAAGGCACTTGTTGATTGATGCTACGTTTATGTCTTTGATCTCAGTAGCTTGATATCTAGACTGCTTATGCTTGGGCTGAGACGTAGACAGCGTAGATATGATTGCACCTGATGATGGCGGTGGAGGTGGTGAGTCATCATCTCTGGGAGATTTTTCCCCCAGCAGAGCCTCCGTGGTCTGCATCCTTGGGTTACTCGTCATGATGTAAGTTAGGTTGAGTCGGGGGCTGAATAGGCTGTTCAGTAGGCCCCTTCTGACTCAAGAGCATAAGCATTACTGAGCGGAGATCATCCATAGAAGCTATATCTGCTAACTCTTCGTAGCCTATCTCCTCTTTCAGCGTTTGCTCCTCCTTTACCAGTACAGGGACTGTCCTTAAGTCAATGGTCTTAGCCAAGAGAACCCAGTCCAGGAATCTGAGATGCATGACCCTAGCCCTGACTGCTATGTCTACCAGATCAGAATGATCCAATATCTCAGGAATCTGATTCGCGATCTCTTCAGTAGCTCCGAGCTGAGTTGTCAGCACTGAACTTGGGAGAGATGTAGAGACCTCAGTCTGAGATATGTCAGTAGGTAGATCCGACTGAGTCTCCTTTGAGTGTATACATTTGACTTTGTATGTCTTAGTTGCATCTTCTTTACTGGAATCTGAGTCTTGGACGGATACTATCTCAGGACTAACCACTATTGAAGGTTCAGCCTTCTTCAGTAGTTTTCTCCTTTTTTGCTGAGTTGGGCGAGAATCATGAGTGGATGAAAGTGGACGCTTATCATGAAGTCCACGCCCAATAGACTTCTCAACTGCTGCTACTTAAGAATTTGATATTCTTCTTATCGAAGGAATATGCGTCAGTGAAGGCGATTCTCCTGGAGCAATAGTCTTCTACTAGAATCAATACGTTGCTCCTATAGAGAAGTTTTCCTTTCAGAATCTATTACATAGAGGTCTAGTCTTCTCCAACGACAAAATTTTGGGTCTGCTCCTTGAACTCAGACATGAAAAACTATGCCCAGTTCACCTGGACGCCATCTATAATGGCCATCATAATCTGAATGTGAATCCTGGAGAGTTGATCATAGGATCCAAGTGAATTGGTGAGTATATGATTGACAATATATGTAAGGCCTCAGTATTTAGGAAGAAGCTGATTCTTGGGAAATGTTGCTTTGAACATGATGTCCTTCTGCCCACTGAACTGGCATTGATCAATGATTCCTTGTAACCAATGGGAGAGATCATAGTGTTAGGAAGCTGAAAGTTGTGCTGAAGGCATTCAGCTACGTCCATGTCAGCTATCTTCTCCTCCCAGATATTGTTACTCGTTTCTTGCTTGTATGAGATGCAAGAAATGTCCTGGAGGTTCTCGCTCTAGTGTAGAATCATATAGATAAAATTCCGCTACTTGTCTGGGAAGGCAGTGGGTAGGAAATCGAGAGAGAAGTTCTTGAAGACCAGACGATAGAAGAGCGTCAAATATGGGCTCCATATAGTCGATGCCACATGATCAAAAGGCAAGAACATGCTCGAATAAGACTCGCTGGTGACGGATGATCTCCTCCATATTAGACGGAATCAGAATCTCCCTCTTTATCTAGATCGATTTTAAAGTTTGTATTCATAGGGATCTTGACTGGCTTGCTCGATTCACAGCTAAATCTTTTCAGGAGATCTCGAATGTATTTGGCTTGGTTGATGAGCGTTCCTTTCTCTTATTATTTTACTTGAAAACCAAGGAAGTAGATCATCTCCCCCATCATTGACATCTCGTGGCACAACCCAACATTTCATGCATAATTATTCATTCATAATCATCATACATGAACTTTAATCTTTCATTATCATATAGAAGTGCACGAGGGGTTATTGAAGTTTAATTACTTGATTTTAATTTGTTTTGGCAATTTAAATAGAATTTTGAATTTGGAGAAGTTCGTAGTAAATATATATGTTGCGACTTGATAATATTATACATGGTGGTGTATGATTTAGATATTTTATCTTAAAAAAAATGCATTTAGATGATATGTACTTATTTGTTAGAATAGAATTTGAGAAAAAACTTCTAGTTGAGATAACTCATTGAAGTAAGTATCCATTTTCAAGTTGAGATTTGTTTAAGAAATGAGAGTTATATATATTTGGAATGAGTACCACATTATGTCATAGAAAATATGGCATTAGGGTCGAAAATAAAAGTTTTAGATGAAGAAACTTATCAGCTGCCACCTAGTAGTAAACTTTCCACCTCATGCTTGTAGCAAGCTTGCACCTCCTTTCCTATTCTCTTAAGATATCTCTCCAGCGACCCTTTTCACCATTTATTTACCTCCTAATCATCAAGAACAGAGCATAATCGAATTGGGTAAGCCTTCAAGAAACAAACACGAAAAGATTCAAGGGATAAGGGAGAACAACATCTCTTAACTCCAAATCAGAATAGGTATGTTTATCTCATGTGTAGCTTGAGAATTTCCGATCACTTGACTTAAGTTATACCTTATATAACCTTATGTAGTTGATAACTAACATGTTAAGAAGTTAATAATTGATTAATGGTGCCAAAAATGGAGACTTGGAAGGAGAAACATCCATTTAATACTAGTTATATGAATCTGTCACAATGCAGTTTTCAGTTTTACTGTTCTGTAAAGATTGACTTATTTGGTTTATGAATATCGGTTTTTATGACTGTTTCTAAACATTAAAGTTTTAGGTATTTATGTTAGGTATCTATGAGAGTTCGAATTACAGTTATAGGAGGTCTCTATAGAAAGTTATAGTCGAAATACGAAACCCTGCCCTGGGTTCCCGTACAGTTTAACTATGGGACTGTACTACGAATATTTCACCTACGTAGGTTGCGATTTTGAGGTTCTCTAAAACATGAAAGTTTTAGACATTAACGTTAGATTTCCAGATCAATTTGGGTCCTATTTATAGCATTTGTACAAAGAAAGTTATGGTCACATTATTGAGAGTTGCTCATGCGGAAAATTCTAAAAAATGTATTAGGCTTGAAACTTGGGAATAATTATAAGAATCACTTGCAACCTGGGGTAATATCAGGGCATACGATATTATATATTTTGATTTGTGTTTATCAACTTGGTTATGCACTTATATGTGAATAGGTAACAACATCAATAAACCAACCGAAGAGGGCCATTAGAGGAGAAAGGTTGGATTGGAAGTATCGTGGTAAGTATAATTTGATAACTTATTATTTGACCACTATGGTTATTGAATGAATTTACATGGTTGTTTGACGGCTTATTTGAAGATAATGTGTTATACATACGAGATCGTGAATTTCTGGTTGTTTGATGATGAAAATGATGCATGAGCATATAATATGCATTCATCAGAGTCCCGTACGGGCACTTGAGTTCATTACCAAGAGCCATGTGGTAAAGAATCTTCCAATATGCCTAGATGACAGAGTCCCGTACGGGCACTTGAGTTCATTGAACTCCTACGGATATATGATATATGATTACAGAGTGCCATGGCCATTATCGTGATCACGATTCTCTTGGTATTAGTTAAATCATAACAGGTAGTGAATGGAAAACACGTGCATTTTCATGGATGGAATCAATATGGACTTACTCTAAGATTTGATTATTGATAATGTGTTGTGTTCTACATGTTAATGATGGATGCTTGATAGTTACTGGCTTATGATATGGATACTATATGTTCTTGCATTGGTGTTAAATAATTGGTTACTGAATTATACTTGTTGAGATTGCAACTCACCAAATGCAATATGTTTTTTTTTAGATTTTGTTGGAAGTGACTAGAGTCTATCTAGAGTTTTGCACTATGGATCAAAGGTCGGTCGGCTGGTTCTAGATCCTTATCCTCAGCATATTAACTGCATCTTTTGAATACTTGATATTATATTATACACATGTGTATTGTTATAGATAAAGTGTTGACATGTATGTAAATATTTGTGTGATCCTAATAGCTATGTTCAGTAATAAATGATAGTTGATAAATAAAAAATAATGATCATGGGGGATGTCATTACATTCAACTGAGTAAGAGTGTTACATCTCGAACTTCTCCTTCATCATATTTTCAAAGAGTTGACACATTGTCACATTTTTGGAACTGAAGATAATGTCATCCACGTAGATCTGCACCAGTAGAATTTCATCTTCTGACTTGATGTTGAACAGAGTGCGATCTACTGTCCCCTTCTGAAAACCTTTCTGAAGTAGAAAGTCTGATAGGGTATCGTAGCAGGCCATGGGTGCTTGTTTTAACCCATACAAACCTTTTATGAGTCTGTAAACCTGATGTCCCTGCTGAAAGCCGGGCGGTTGTTCCACGTAGACTTCTTCCTTCAGTACGCAGTTCAGAAATGCTAACTTTACATCCATTTAATATACTTTAAATCCTTGATGCGTTGCGTATGCTATGAATAGACAAATGGCTTCCAATCTGGCGACTGGAGCGAATGTTTCATTAAAATCTATCCCCTCTACTTGAGAGTATCCCTTGGCAACAAGTCAAGCTTTGTTTCTTATTATAAAGTTGTTTTCATCACGCTTGTTCTTAAAGACCCACTTAGTTCCTATCATGTGTTGGTGTCTAGGTCTATCAACAGGCTCCTAGACCTCGTTTCTGACGTACTGGTTCAGCTCCTCTTGCATTGTTATGATCCTGTCAGCATCATTAAGTGCGTCCTTTATCGAATGAGGTTCTTCAGTGGACAAGAAACAACAGTATAAAGCACTTCCCCTTGACATAGTCTATATCTTGTCTTTACATTTGTTGACGGATCTCCAATGATGAGATCAAAAGAGTGAGCATCTAGCTATGATTGTCTGAGCTTGGTCTCTTCTTCTGAAATTACTTTTGTACAGTCAACAGGAGTGTTAGGCATTTCAGTAGTGATGTTCTGCGACTGAAGCAATTCAGTAAGAAGGTTAGGATCTACTAAGTTCCCAGGTTCAGGGGCATTTCACTCTGGAACATTATTCGTTCCCCTTGAATTGTTATTCTCAGTAGAGGTCTCAGTTACCACAGGGGCTTCCTTATCGACCTGTGTTACCTGATGTTAATTCTGTTCAGTAGGATCAACCAGGTCACCTACATTGCCTGAGGGATGGGTCAAAGTTTCGTCTTCATCTGACTCATCATGATTATGTTAGTAAACTCTAATGCATTTAATAGAAATGGGTGGAACTTGTAACAATGTTCCTCATTACATCAAAGGCGGCTATGTGACTTGAGGAAGCATGCCATTTAATGTGGATCAATCACTAAGATTTTCAAACATGAGATTTGCCGCTCCAAATTTGTTCACTCGATTACATCATGGTTTTATCAGGATTTATTTAACAAGTGTTAATCACACACACCACTTACTTCCCCTACTCCCCCTCCCTCGTTCACTTCCAATCACACACACTGTCAATATGTATTTCAACCATATTCAAGAGTTTTAGATTGCTCTTGGTCTCATGCAAGATGAGATTATGTCCATGAAGCAAGAGGTGCGACCTTGGGAAGACCGAGTTGAACATATTAAATCTATATAGCAGCCTGAGCCGATGAACACTGTGGGGAGATGATTCAGCAGTAGATTGTTTAGAAGATTTGGTTGATCCCAAAACCCTAATTTGATAGGTGAACCATTCCTTTGTAATTGTAACGCCTTGGTCTCTGAGAGTTTCAGACTCAGTAGACCTGCCTTCAGCATGGTCCAGGCTCAGAAGTTCTGTTCTCTGAACCTCAGCAGACTATCCGCCTCAGTACCATGGAGTAAAGACTCAGTTGTGTTGGACTCAGCAGGATCAGCATACTGAGAGGTGTTCAAATTCAGTAGTATTGAACTCAGCAGGAGCAGCACTGAAAGATTCAGTAGTGGTGGACTCGGCAGGAGCAGCATACTGAAAGAGTCAATAGAACTGGACTCAACTGGAGCAGTTTACTAATCTCAGAGTCGACCTTCAGTAGAGTTGGACTCAGCAGGAGTATACTACTGAACCCCTGGTCATACTCAGCAACGGTCTGACAGTCTCCTTGATTGTCAGAAGGTTCTCAATGTTAAAACAGTAGAGTAGTCCGAGGTTGTACACATCAGAGAAGTCTGCTTCACTATCTGCCTTGAAGTTTGAATGTCTCAACAACTACACCTCGACTAATTACAAGCAGCCAGCTGTCAAAGTTCTGGTAAAAAGCTGCAAGACAACTACTTTCCAGAAAAAGAGAGTAGACTCTACACGATTTCAAAATAGCCGTTAGCTACCTAAAGAGAGTGATACGTGGATTGTTCGTCTCCAACGGATCTATCCATAGCTCACCTCTATAAATAGAGGGAAAATCAAATAAAAAAAAACAGTGAAATACGAGCATTGAACGAACAAGATACAAGCTTTCCGCAAGAACTTCATAGAAATACTCAACGCGAAAGGCAATTACAACAGAGTTTCAGAAAAAGCTTAACTGACTGCACTAATCTACTGAAACAGTTTTCACTAAAAACGTTTTCAACTCAACTTAATTGGGCCTACACTATTGCGCACCTACTGAACTCTTACTGAACGGTACTGAACTCTAATATCAGTCAGCTAGCAGGCCTTAGTATAGTCAATCACTCTGTCCATGCGATCCAGAACAGCTTGCCTGGTCTACTGAATTTATTCAACAGACAATCTCCTTAATCGGACTGTTCGCGTTCTAAGTTGAGAAAAATGTTTTCAGGTGTATTCACCCCCCCCCCCCTAAACCTGAACGTTTACCTCGGGACCAACAATTGGTATCAGAGCAGGAGTTATTTAAGACTCTTGTTATCTGAAACTGGTCAACTTGAACAGATCTTGAAAATGTTTTCACTGCATATCATTCTTCATTCATATTATTACATAACATGTCTAATATGTCAGGAATCAGGATGCTACCCATATTCTCAGTAGAGTTAGAATGGAAGCACATCTGACTTCCCTATAAGACAGTATAACAGAGGTCTTGGAAGACGGACCTATCGTACATATGGTCGATAGTGTTGCTTTCCAGGAACCAGCACAAGGAAGTGGAGCGGTAACCAGGAAGAAGGTGGCCAAAGACAGAAGCCTCTTCACTCCAGAGGAGAAGAAACTTCACAATCTTGACCGGGTTGCCAGGAACGCCATACTGACCACCTTGAGCGACTCATATCTCAGGAAAGTTCAGGACTGCAAGTCAGCCAAAGAACTCTGGGATGCTTTAGCGCTACTGAGTCGGGGGACTCAGAAGATCAAAGATAACAAACTAGCGTTGGAACTCAAGAAACTGGAGAGATTGTCACTCATGTTTGGCAATACGATTGAAGATCTTAATGTCAGATTCACGGGTCTGATGAACACAATCAACGGGCTAGGAAAGATATTCTCCAACCGGGAGATGAATCTCAAGATTCTGAGAGCCCTGCCAGACGGACCTTGGACTCCTTTTGCTACATTGCTTAGACATTCTAATCTTGATAATGTTTCTCCTGATCATATATTTTCAGAATTAAAAGCTGAAGAGTTCGAGTTCGGTCTAGCACAGAGGAAGCAATGAGCTGAAGCTGACACTCGAATTGACCATGCTTTTAAAGCATCAGTCAGCACAACGGCTCCGATGTCTAGCAAAGTTGAGCCTTCAACAAGTGATTTACAAGAAGGAAGCCTAGCTAAACAGTGTGCGTTACTTTCATTGAAGTATCAGAAGGAGAAGGAGCGGCGCAAGAAACTGTCAAAAGTCGTCAGAGACTCAAAAAGTAAGTCTGACTTCTCACAAAAGCGCAATCCTGACAAACATACTTCTAAATGCAGGAAACAGGAGGATTTTGCACAGTCCAAGGACAGTGACAACAAAGAAAGTAGAATCATCTCCTGCTACAACTGTAAAAAGCTAGGATAATATCAGTATGACTGTGCTGAGCTCAGCTCAGCTGAAAGAGCTAGGAGGAAAGCTCGAAGGGAGAAGTTCAACCAGAAGCGTCAAGCCTATATAGCCGGTGAACTCTCAGATGACTCAGAACAAGTCGACATCTTCATGGATTAATGGCCATAGAGATTGAAGAAGATACTGAAAAGTGTGTAATGGCAGGAGAAGAGGATGAGGTAAACTCTCCATAACTATATAATTCTTCTTCACACTGCATACAAGACACATTTTAAGGTGCTGACGAGAATCTAGAGGTCGCATACGAAAGATTATTAGACGAACAGATTCAGATGAGTCTGCAGCTCAGTAAAACTCTTCAGGAGTTAGATGCCCTGTAAGCAGATAATCAGAGACTTTCTCAGAAGAGTCTGGTTGCTACTGAGTCGGAAGGACTTGTTATGAGACTCGGGGAGGAGATTAACTCTCTGATGGCCAAGTCTCAGCAACAAGAAGATCTGATCTCAGTACTGACCAAGAACTTAACTCAGAAAGATACTGAACAGAGTCTACTGAAGCAGAAGTTCTCAAGACTTCAGACCGAGCATGAAACTCTCAAGAGGAGTGATGATGTCTGGAGAAACCTGATGACGGAGCGGTACATGGGAGCCGAGAAAAAGCTTGAGGCGATGCTAGCCAACAACAAGCTTAAACACTGCAAGGAGGGACTCGGATTCAAACACGAAGCCTCCACATCTGCTTCCATACGCTCAGAGAATCGGCTAACTGATAGATTTGTTCAAGGGGAGACGATCAATGCAGAATCACTGAACCCCCTAGCAAAGAACAAAAAGAAGATGAAAGCACCTCATCCGAGCTATCAGAAGTCTGACTCAAAGTTCAGCTCAAAATCTCCCCAGCACAGTCAAGGGGGGGCCAGTAAAGTAAAGTGAGCGGATTAGTATGGACCGCCACAGCTGACACATCCAGCTTAGTATGGGTCATATTATTATGATCCTTTGTCAGAAAGGGTTCCAAGAGTCAGCAGAAGAAAAAGGCCGCTCAGAAGGCTAAGGTCAGCAGTCCACCATCTCAGAAGATCAGGACTCCTGAACCTGTAAAGCCTCAGAAGTCAACATCAACCAGTCCATTGGTGAAGTATGTTGATCAGAGTGGAAATAAATTTTCTGAGACCACCAGGGTCGTAAGACAGATTTGGGTTTCCAAAACTAAATATTAAGGACCCAAAATAAAAAAATAAAGGGTACCTGAATATAATTTTGTTTTGCAGGTGCACAGGGATCCATGGTACATGGACAGCAGATGCTCAAGACACATGACGTACTAGAGGAGTCTACTGAAGATTTATATTACAGAGGAAGGACCCAGAATCGAGTTTGGAGACAACGCAAAAGGCTATACCAGAGGCTACGGAACACTCAGCATTGGAACCACAGCAGTTCCAAGAGTATCATATGTTGAAGGACTTCAACAGAATCTTCTCTCTGCTAGTCAATTTTGTGAAAACTCAAATAGAGTGATTTTTTACTCTAGTTTATGTGATGTCATTGATAAATCTACAGGGAAAACAATGCTATCAGGTTCGCGCAAAAAGAATATATACATTGTTGACTGGAACTCAGCCTAACCTGAAGCATGCTTGTTGGCAAAGAACGACAACAGAATGGGGTGGCTCTAACACAGAAGACTGAACCAACTCTACTTTAAGACGCTCAACAAGCTTGCTAGAAACGCTCTAGCGAGAGGATTGACGAATGAGGTGTTCAGCAAGGACACTCAGTGCGAGGCATGCTTGAAGGGAAAGCAAATAAAGAAACCAAATCCACCAGTTCCATCACCTTCCAAGGATGGAATCCTTCAGCTCCTGCACATGGAATTGTTCGGTCCAGTCTCTCCTGTGACGATCAGAGGCAAGAAGTATGCTATAGTGGTCATTGATGACTACTCGCGCTACACATAGGTCATATTTATTGCCAACAAGTCTAGCGTCAAAATAGAGTTGCCTACGCTTCTGAAAAGGCTAAGTGTCGAAAAGAACACCGAAATCAGAAAGATTTTTTCAGAAAAAGGAACAGAGTTCTTGAATTCGATGGTGGAAGAGTTCTGCAAAACTGAAGGAATAGAGCAAGAGATGTCTGCTACACGCACGCCTCAACAAAATGAGATTGTTGAAAGGATGATTAGAACACACAAAGAAGCAGCAAGAACTATGCTCACAGACTCAGGACTCCCATCTAAATTCTGGGCAGAAGCGACTGATACTGCATGTTACACTCAGAACATATCACTACTGACAAAGCAACATCAGAAAACACCATATGAACTATGGAATGGCAGGAAGTCTCTCTTATCTCATTTCCATAATTTTGGGTGTTCGTGTTTTATCCACAAATACGAAAGGGATCAGTTAAAGAATTTTGATAGCAAGTCAGACCAGGGAGTCTTCTTAGGATACTCCTGGGTCAGCAAAGCCTTTAGATTTTTAACTACCGGACCCTTTGCATGGAGGAAAGCCCTCATGTTGTCTTTAATGAGTTTGCTACTGAGAACAGGAGCAGGAACTCAAATTCAGAATCTGAGGACATCAGTAAGCAGCTACATGATCTAAGCTTAAAAGATAATGTTGAAAAGATCCAGATTTGCTGGGATGATGATTAATAAGAGGACAATGAAGACTAGACTACTGAATCATAGCCAGCAGCGAACGTAGCTGAAAAAATTTATTCTACTGAACAGAATTAATCTCAGGTAGCTAAGGTCGATGAAGAAACCCAAATGCTAACTGAGACCTCTACTGAGAATAACAACTCACGGGGAACAAATAATGTTCCTGAGCTTAATGCCCATGAACCTAGTGACTCAGTAGAACCAACTTTTGTCACTAAATTGCTTAAATCTTAGAATAGTACAACTGAAATTCCTAACTCACCTACTATCTGTGTTGAACAAATTTCAGATGAAGAGATAAGACATAATCGATCGTGGCTGGATGCTCACTCTTCAGACCTTATCATTGGAGATCCTTCAGCAAGTGTAAAGACAAGATCCAGATTCTGTCAGGGAGAAAGTACTTTATACTCCTGCTTCTTGTCTACTGAAGAACCTCAGTCAATTAAGGACGTGCTTAAAGATGATGACTGGATCACTGCTATGCAAGAGGAATTGAATCAGTTCACTAGAAACTACGTATGGGAGCTTGTTATAGACCCCGTCATCAACATGTGATCGGAAGTAAATGGGTCTTCAAGAACAAGCGAGACGAAAACAACGTCATAGTAAGGAACAAAGATAGACTTGTGGCAAAAGGCTACTGTCAAGCAGAAGGGATAGATTTCGACGAAACGTTCACTCCGGTTGCAAGATTGGATGACATGAGACTATTCCTTGCCTACGCAACACATCAACGCTTCAGAGTATATCAGATGGATGTGAAATCAGCGTTCCTGAATGGCGTACTGAAAGAAGAAGTCTATGTAGAACAGTCTCCCGGCTTTCAGCAGGGACATCAAGTACATCGACGCAGAAAGGCAGGGCTTGGTACGATACCCTTCTGAGTTTCTTCTTCAGAAAGGTTTTTAGAAAGGCACACTGGATCGCACACTATTCAGCATTCATCTAGACGACGACATCTTACTTGTGTAGATCTACGTCGATGATATTATATTCGGTTCGAAGAATGTCATTATGTGTCAGCAGTTCGAGAAAATAATGAAGGAGAAATTCGAGATATCAATGATGGGAGAGATGAATTATTTCCTTGGATTTCAAGTCAAACAATCAGAGAAGGGAACGTTCATCAATAAAGGCAAATACATTCGAGACCTCATCAAGAAATTCGGTTGCACATCCGACAAACCAATCAAGATCCCGATGAACACGAACATGAAAATTGATCTTAACAAAGAGGGAGTATTAGTAGACCATACTAAATTTTGCGTAATTATTGGTTCTCTATTATATCTAACTGCTATTAGACCTGACATAACTTATGATGTAGGTGTGTGTGCTCGATTTCAGGCGAATCCTAAGCAGAGTCATATGGACTCAGCAAAGAAGATTATCCGTTATCTCAGAGAAACACCTGACATGGGTTTATGGTATCCAGTAGATGATAATATTGAACTAACTGGTTATTCTGATGCTGACTACGTAGGTTGTAGGATTGATCGAAAATCAACTTCAGGAACTTGTCAGTTCCTCAGCAGTAAGCTCATCTCATAGTTCTGAAAGAAACAGCACTCAGTAGCCACATCAACTACTCAAGCTGAATACATGGCTGCCAGAAGTTGCTGCGCCCAAATCCTTTAGCTGAGACAGCAGCTACGCGACTATGACGTCATTCAGAATGAAGTGTCGATCTTTTGCGATAGCTTCAGTGCCATTGCAAATCACTCAGAACCCTGTTCTTCATACGAGATGCAAGCATGTGGACACCAGACACCACTTCATTCGTGACCATGTCGAAAAGAAGGATATCAGGATGGAGAAGATCCATACTGACCATCAAAGGGCCGACATAGTGACCAAGCCTCTAGCTGGAGCCATATTCAGAGAACTTTCAGTAGAGCTAGGTCTGCTGGACCCTACTGACTCGAGTCACTGAGAGGATTCAGAAGAGAAGCATTCAGCAAGGGGGAATGCCTACTCTCCATACTGGACTCGTTCAGTTCACAAAGATTCAGAAACCAACTACACGAGGTATCAGCTGACTACAATGTTCAACTGACAGGTTTGCGTATCTCTTTCAGTAGTCAACCCAGTAATTAATGTTGTTATGATATTTATTCAGCATCGTATTCAATGTCATAGAGAATGACATTTATTATAAACAGTTTCATTAAATGCACGACATTCTATGCTATGTTTGCTGAACTTTGCTTTGCATTAAATGCATGTCATCTCAACTTACTCCTATAGGCTAAATACAACTGGACTTGACTTAGGCGGCTGGTTTACTCATTTCTTTATATAATATTAAATCCTGACCGTCCATCCATTAAAGCGGGATTTAAACTGAATCGTCGATCTTAAACCCCTTCATCTTCAAGATCATATATATCGACGTATCTATTCTAAAAACCGCCATTTTCGCTCTGCTAAAAACCCTAAATTCTCCAAAACGAACCTAGATTTCTACTTTTGCTTCTGCATTAGCATACCTTTAGAGATTTAATACGGTAATCTTTACGTTCTTTAGTACTCATGCTAATTTAATCTTTTATCTAGTACTAATACGTAACTCTGCAGATTCATTAATGGCAAACCACAGTAACATCAACGTGATCGTACCAGCCAACATGGTCGAGATCCTTGAGAAGGATCGTGTCTGGTGCGAGCCGATTATGGAGTTCAACTCCAATGGATTAAAGATGCTGGACGAAGTCTTTCATGCACTCAGAGCATCAGGACTTGAGAAGCTCATGTCGAGGAAGCCGACCTACTTTCTTCCTCGATAGATTTTGGAGTTCTACCTCAACCTAGAGGAGGTAGATGGGGACGTGATTGGAAACTTTACTGTACATCTCATCTCTGACCCTGCACGAGCCGATCCTGAACTCAGACGAATGTCTGTAAGGCAAGCACTTCAGAGAAGTTTCTAGCTGCCAGACAGTGGCATCAGTATAGCTGGTTACAAAGATGATCTTTTGGACGAATACCTAGAGATCTTATGCAGAGAGCCGATGACTTTCAGAGCTGCTTTTCCTAAAAATTTCATGCTCCCGCAGTATCGAGGCTTAGCGCACGTTGTTACGTAGATTCTGATGAGCCAAGCAGGCTCTTTCGATCAAGTTTCCAGACCAAAGCTTCAAATAATGATGGCCATCTACGATAGGGCCAAGATCAACTGGACAGATCTCTTCTTAAAGGAGTTTCAGATACAGTCCACCAAGTTCGACAAGCCTACTGAACGTATGAGTGCCAAGGGCAAGCTCCTGTATGGGATGAAGTTGTCTATAATGATTGAAGATCTATGTGAAGCAGACAATGTAGCCTACGCTGATAAAGGCTACTTCAACCCAAAGAAGATCCGATTCCATAGCAGGGTTGGTGCGCTTCAGCAGATTGGCGCAGGTGCTGCTGAGGAAGGGAAGGGGAAGAGGAAGGCCCCCACTCCCAGCAAGAAGGGTGCAACCCCTCGGAAGAAGCAGAAGAAAACTTCTGAGAAGGCCGTGGTAGTAGCCCCATTCAGACTGAGGGACGATTCAGACTCCTCTGAGAAGACAGTCTCAGTAGGAAAGGTTACGTCTGAAGAGCAAGCAGCCTCAGCTGAGAAAGCGGCTTCAGCAGAATAGGGGACTGCACCTGAGGTTACTACTCCAACATCTCAATCCCCACTAGATGTACCACCACTCAGAAGTCTTCCATCTGCTGAGAATACTATATATCCAATTGATGTAGAAGACATGGAGACAAGCACTGAAGCAAAGACTATCGGGTTTGAAGTTGATATTCTTATGGACAGAGATACCCGAGAAATCTCTGAGGCCATTCCAGAAATCACAAGTCACTCTGACTTGGTGAATATTTCTCACAAGGCCAGGCTTGAGATGCTCATCAGGTTCCAAGATTGGATCACTCTTGATCGCCTTGTCAGATTTAAATCCTGCGAGATCCTAAACTCCGAGGAGCTAGAGATTCGTCAGCGAATAGGCTACTCCGAGCCTGCTGACCTGTGCTCCCTCGAATACCTAAGGGCGGCTATGTTGGCTCTTCTTAAGGACAGAATCCCCTCAGCAGCCGCGCCTTCAGAGTGATCTGATCCGGATGATCAGGACCCACCTAGTGATGCAGGCCCTGAGAAGCCTGGTGAGGGTACTCAATAGGAGGAGGGAGCTCAACCCTCAGCTGATCTACCTATCTGCTCCCTCCCTCCTGGTTCGGCGGCGGCTGGAACCTCTCATGACTCATACTCTGGACAGCTATTGTTGCAGTCTGCTTACGAGGTTGCGCCCAGTGCCAAAAGCTGAAAATCTCGATCAGTAGCCAAGACTCTTAAGAATCACGGGACATAGAACCGCCTCCTGGCGAAGAATGTCCACAGAAGTTGGAAAAAGGCTACGACAGCTCAGTGCGAGGAGATCAGGGCTCTGACGACTTCAATTCAGAACACGCCTGCCCTTGATCTCTCAGCCATTCTCAACAAGTCATTAACCGCACAAAGAGCTGAGTTCGAGAATCAGCAAGCATCCATGACGGCTGCCCAGACATCTCTTCTGGAAAGCCTTAAGGCAGCTCCGTCAGAACACTTATCTAGACTCTCCACACTTACTCAGGCTCACGAGCTCAGGATTGCTTCTATTCAGAAAGCCTGTGAGGAGAAATTAGATGCGCAGCTAAAGACCATTCAGAACTTGGTCGACTCCTCTTACCGCAAATACGGTGAAGATCTCATTATTGAGAGGAACGACCTGCACATAAAGTTCGAAGGTCTGCAAAAAATCCTTGGATAGGCTATCTACTGCCTACTTAGCATTGAATGCCAAGGTAGTCTCACTTTCCACCCCAGGCGTATTGGATGATACCAAAAAGGGGGAAAGAATAGTGAAAGGGAAGAAGTCAGTGACAGGGACTCAAAGAAAATCTTCTCCCACTGACTCAACTCCTAAGGGGGAAGACTGAGAAAATGGGTAAGGCCCAGGGTGTCTCCAGCGTAGGTGATGTAGGCGCTAAGACTGGCCCAAGCGGCTCAGGACCTAAGGAAACAGCAACAAAAACTTCTGCTGAACATATCAAGGAAGTTGCTGAGTTCCTGGAGGAGGACTCAAAAGATGAGGAAGAGCCTCCTCTGCCTCCACCAGTATCGAGTAAGGGGAAGAAGCCACTAAAGGTCCCCACCCACTGAAAAAAGGCCTCAAAAGATACATAAGCATAGCTGAGCAAGCTCAGATTGAAGCCGATGAGAAATTGGCAAGGGAGCTGGCTGAGGCTGAGGCAACAAACAAGCCTAAGAAGGCTCCTGCAAAGGCTCGAACTAAGGTTCCAGCGAGGAAACCAGCTAAAAGGCCCCCTGCAAGGAAATTCATCCTGAGGGATGAAGCAGACAAGGAAAAAGAGAAGGAGTAGGAAGCTGAGAAGAGAGCTACTGACTCAAAGCAGCAGCAGCAAGAAAAGAAGAGAGTTGAGCCGACTATGGACAAGATGATAAATTTCAGTATTATTGCTCTGGTAAAAAGAGCAAAATACTATCAGCTAGAAGAATTCAGACGGCAAGAGGCTCTAGCTAAGGAGAAGGCTGTTGAAGCAGCGAGAGAAGCTGAACGACTAAAACCTCAATCTCCTCCGCCAAAGGACAGGGAAATCCCATAAAAATACAGAAGAGAACGCAAACCCATTGATCAGAAGATGTATAGGTGGCCTCGGGTTGATAAATGGATGCCCTGGGATAAGACTCAATTGTGGGAGCCACTTAAGGCTGAGTTCATCAAGCGTTATTATGTCTGGCAATACTGGCCAGAAACTCATAAGGATGAAGCCTTTACTGAATGGCTTTTCAGGTGTGATTCTGAAATTTACAGCAAGGTCGGAAAAGTCATTGAAGAGAAAGAAGATGTTCAGACTCCGGCCTTTAGACCATTACCTCCACCTCAGAAGCTCGATGGGTCTCTCCATACCGGCATGATAGAAGGAGAAGTCAGAAGGGCAATCCTAGCTTTGGAACTTGATCCTAATGATCCTGAAGACTTACCAAAGATTCAGAAGCTGCGGAGAGATACCTTCATGTTGGGTGATCAGCAACAGCACAAAATGTTGGGAAATGATTCAGTCTTCTCAGTTGATAATTAACTCAGTAGCCTTGTGCTCTGAAAACGTACTAAAGATTTGAAGATCCCAAAACCCTATCTTGATTGATGAACCATTCAGTTGTAATCTGTTTTGGTGTTGTCACTGAGGTTTCAGACTCAGTAGACACTTTGCATCTGGTTCAGGCGCTAAGTAGATTACCTGCCTCAGCATCGGAAGTAGAAGACTCAGTGATATTGGACTCAGCAGGAGCAGTATACTGAAAGGAGTCAGTGGAACTGAACTCAGCAGGAGTAGTTCACTGAACTCAGAGCTGATCTTCAGTAGAGTAGACTCAGTAGGAGCATGCTACTGAATCAGAGATCAGACTCAGCAACGGCCAGACAGTCTTCTGACTGTCAGATTCTCTCAAATCAGTAGAGTCAATACGAGGAAGAGAGAAGTCAGCTTCAGATCTCCTTGAAGTCTGTTCTATCTCAACCACTTTTCTAAACCTCGACCAATGACAAGCAGCCACCTGTCCTATATCTGTTGAAGCTGCAAGTCAACAACTTTCCAGAAATGGAGGGAAAGGATACTGCTGCCATACTTCGAAAGAGCCGTTAGCTACCCAAAAGAGAGAGACAAAGGATCGTCATCTCCAACGGATCTATCATAATCTCTGCTCTATAAATAGAAGGATAAAATCAAATTGAAGATCACCTAGAACACGAGAAACCAAGAACACACAGAGCATTCAAGAGCAACTCGAAAACGCTTAAGTCTTCCGCAAGTAGTTCAAAGAAATAATCTCCGGCGAAAGACTACATTTCTGCTCATAGGGAACCAAGCTGAATTAGAATTATACAGCCTCTAGTATCCAAGCAACGATACATGAACTCAAAGCTTATACTCAGTTGTTCGTCGCTCTAGAAGCCAATTTCTTGTTCCCAATCCCTCTAACCTAAGCTCAACCGTTTAAATCTATAGCTTAGACGAAGTAGTTCACTTCTGAATTGATCCTTACTGTAAAGGACTCCTTCACTGTTGGAGAGTTTTTCAAACACTTAGTTTGATACCTTGTAAACTGAGACGTGCTCAGTATAAATCTCAAGACCAGTGTTTGTCCTGTTTACAAACCGATTGAGACTATCTCAGTATAATACATAGCCTCCTGATCTTTTGGGACAGTGGACGTATGATTGTTGGATCCGAACCACTTTAAAAATCATTGTGTTATGTGTTCTTTAGTTTACTGTTGCATTGATTTACTGTGCATACTGAAAATATCTTTCAAATCATTCAACTGAGTTTCAGCAAACTTAATCGACTGCACTAATCTACTGAAACTGTTTTGATAAAAACGTTTTCCTAACTCAACTGAATTTGGGCCTACACATTTCCGCACCACTGAACTCTATTCTGAACGGTACTGAATTTAACTCCAGTCAGCTAGCAGGCCTCAGTAGAGTCAGTCACTCTGCCGCGCGATTCAGAACAGCTTATCTGGTCTGCTGAATTCATTCAGTACGGCACTTTCCTGAAAAGTACTGTTCGCATTTTAAGTTGAGAAATCTATTTTCAGGTGTATTCACCCCCCCCCCCCCTCTACACCTGAACGTACTCTCGGGACCAACAATTGGTATCAGAGTAGGAGTTCTTTAAGACTCTTGTTATTCTTAAACTGGTCGACTGGAACGGATCCGGAAAACGTTTTCACTGCATATCATTCTTCATTCATATCACTATCTATCATATCTGATATGTCAGGAATCAGGATGGTACTCATGTTCTCAGTAGAGAACTATGGTGTATGGCGGGTCAGAATGGAGGCACATCTGATCTCTCTCCACGATAGCATGACAGAGGTTCTGGAGGACGGACCTATCGTTCCTATGGTCGATAGCGTCGTAGCTCAGGATCCAGCACAAGGAGGAGGGATGGTGACCGGGAAGAAGATTCCCTAAGACAGAAGTCTCTTCACCCCTGAGGAGAAGAAACTTCACAACTTAGACCGCGTCGCCAGAAATGCCATAATGACCACTCTTAGCGATTCTTATCTCGGAAGAGTTCAGGACTGCAAGTCCGCGAAAGAACTCTGGGATGCTCTAGCGCTACTGAGTCGGGGACTCAAAAGATCAAAGCGAACAAACTCACGCTGGAGCTTCAGAAGCTGGAGAGATTGTCTCTCATGCATGTTGACACCATTGAAGATCTTAACGTCAGATTTATGGATCTGATGAACTCTATCAACGGGCTGGGAAAGACATTCTCCAACCGAGAGATGAATCTCAAGATTTTGAGGGCACTGCCAGACGGTCAATGGACTCCCTTTGCTACTTTATTGCGTCATTATGACTTAGATATTGTTACTCCTGACCATATCTTTTCAGAACTTAAAGCGGAGGAGTTCAAGTTTGGCTTACCTCAAAGGAAGCAGCGAGCTGAAGCTGACACTCAAATCGACCATACTTTCAAAGCATCAATCAGCACAGCAGCTCCGGCGTCTAGCAAGGCTGAACCTTCACTTAGTGACATATAAGAACGAAATCTAGCCAAGAAGTACACACTGCTTGCCATGAAATATCAGAAGGAAAAGGAGAGGCGCAGAAAGCTCTCAAGAGTCGTCAGAGAGTCTAAGGGTAAGAATGAATATACACCTAAGCGTACTCCTGACTCACATACTTCTGAATGCAGGAAACAGGAGGACTCAGCTCAGTCGAAAGACAGTGAGAGCAAAGAAGAAAGAGTCACAACCTATTATAACTGCAAGAAGCCAGGACACTATCAGTATGACTGTCCTGAGCTCAGCACTGCTGAAAGAGCAGCACACAAAGCAAGATGGGAGAAGTTCATCAAGAAGCAACAAGCATACATTGCAAGTGAAGTCTCAGACAACTCAGATGAAGTCGATTCCTTCATGGATTCATCAGACGATGAAGCAGCTTTCATGGCCATAGAGCTTGAAGCTGAAGAAGATGCTGAAAAGTGTCTCATGGTAGGAGAAGAGGATGAGGTAAACTCTCATGCACCATTTAATTCCTCTTCACACTGCACACACGATACTATTTCAGGTGCAGATGAGAATCTGGACGTCACGATCGCATACAAAGAACTACTCGACGAGCAGATTCAGATGAGTCTGCAGCTTAGTAAGACTCTTCAGGAGTTGGATACCCTGAAAGTGGAGAATCAAAGACTTTCTCAGGAGAGTCATGTTGCTACTGAGTCAGAAGGACTTGTGTTGAGACTCAGGGAGGAGATAAACTCTCTGATGGCCAAGTCTC
The DNA here is from genome assembly GCA_028984105.1 of Lavandula angustifolia. NCBI lineage: Eukaryota > Viridiplantae > Streptophyta > Magnoliopsida > Lamiales > Lamiaceae > Lavandula > Lavandula angustifolia. The sequence goes on from CM054817.1 coordinate 11,304,770, forward strand.
AGCATCAAGAAGATCAGATCTCAGTATTGACCAAAGACTTGACTCAGAAAGATACTGAATTAAGTCTACTGAAGCAAGAGTTGTCAGGACTTCAGACCGAGCATGAACTGCTGAAGAGGAGTGATGATGTCTGGAGGAACTTGATGACAGAGCGGTACATGGGCGCTGAAAAGAAGCTTGAAGCTATGCTAGCAAGCAACAAGCCCAAACTTTGTAAGGAGGGACTTGGATTCAGCCATGGAGCCTCCTCATCTGCCCCCGTACGCTCAGAAAATCGGCTAGCTGATAGGTTTGTTCAAGGGGAGACCATCAATGCAGACATACTGAACCCCCTAGCCAAGAACAAACAGAAGATGAAGGCACCTCATCCCAGTTATCAGCACTCCGACAAGAAGATCAGCACCAGATCACCCAAGTTCAATCAAGGGGGAACCAGCAAAGCAAAATCAGCTGATCAGTATGGACCTCCGCAGCTGACTCATCCAGGTCAGTATGGGTCATATTACTATGATCCTATAGTCAGGAAAGGATCCAAAAGTCAGAAGAAGAAGAAGAAGAAGAAAGTTGTACAGAAGGCAAAGGTCAGCAATCCACCCACTTAGAAGATCAGGACTCCTGAACCTAAAAAGCCTCAGAAGTCAGCACCGACCAGTCCAGTGGTCAAATATGTTGACAAAAGTGGAAAGAAACTGTCTGAGACCACCAGGGTCGTGAGACAGATTTGGGTTTCCAAAACTAACATCTTAGGACCCAAAATCAAAAATAAAGGGTACCTAAATATAATTCTGTTTTACAGGTGCACAAGGACCCTTGGTATATGGAAAGCGGATGCTCAAGGCACATGACGTACCAAAAGGACCTACTGAAGAATTATACTACTGAAGAAGGACCCTGAATCGAGTTTGCAAACAACGCAAAAGGCTATACCAGAGGCTACGGAACACTCAGCATTGGAACAACAACAGTTCCAAGAGTATCATATGTTGAAGGACTTCAGCATAATCTTCTCTCTGTTAGTCAATTTTGGTGATAACTCGAATAGAGTGATTTTTTACGCTGGTTTTTGTGATGTCATTGATAAATCTACAGGGAAAACAGTGTTATCAGGTTCGCGCAAAAAGAATATCTATGTAGCTGACTGGAACTCAGCTGAACCTGAAGCTTGTTTGTTGGCGAAGAATGACAACAGAACGGGATGGCTCTGGCACAGAAGACTCAGTCATCTCAACTTCAAGACGCTTAACAAATTAGCTAGAAACACTCTAGCAAGAGGACTGCCGAATGAAGTATTCAGCAAGGACACTCAGTGTGAAGCATGTCTGAAGGGAAAGCAAACAAGGAATCAAAATCCGCCTACTCCATCCCCTTCCACTGATGGAATCCTTCAGCTGCTACATATGGATTTGTTCCGTCCAGTCTCTCCAGTGACGATCAGAGGCAAGAAGTAAGCATTAGTGGTCATTGATGACTACTCACGCTACACATGGGTCATATTTATTGCCAACAAGTCTGACGTCAAAACAGAGTTACCAAGGCTTCTAAAAAGGCTCAGTGTCGAGAAGAACACCAAGATCATCAAGATACGTTCAGACAAAGGAACTGAGTTCCTGAATTTTATGGTGGAGGAGTTCTGCAAAGCAGAAGGCATAGAGCATGAGACGTCTGCCGCGTGCACGCCTCAACAAAATAGGGTTGTTGAGAGGAAGAATCGAACACTCAAAGAAGCAGCAAGAACTCTGCTCGCAGACTCAGGACTCCCAACCAAATTCTGGGCAGAAGCTACTGATATTGCATGTTATACTCAGAACCAATCTCTACTGACAAAGCAGCATAAGAAGACACCATATGAACTATGGAACGGCAGGAAGCCTTCTTTATCTTATTTCCATATTTTTGAGTGTTCGTGCTTTATCCACCATAACGGGAAAGATCAGTTGAAGACTTTTGATAGCAAGTCGGATCAGGGAGTGTTCTTAGGATACTCCCATGTCAGCAAAGCTTTCAGAGTCTTTAACTATCGGACCCTTTGCATGGAGGCCGGAGCAGAAACTCTAAACCTGAATCTGAGGACATCAGTAAGCAGCTACAGGATCTGAGCATAAAAGATAAAGTTGAAAAGATCCAGCTATGTTGAGATGATGATTCAGATGAAGAAACTGAAGACAAGTCTACTAAATCTCAACCAGCAGCCAAAGTAGCTGAACAAATTGACTCTACTGGACAGAGTCAATCCCAAGTAACTCAGGTCGATGAAGAAACCCAAGTGGTAACTGAGACCTCTACTGAGAATAATAATTCAGGGGGAACTAATGATGTTCATGAGCTAAATGCCCCTGAACCTGGTGACTCAGTAGATCACACTCGTGTAACTGAATTGCTTCAATCTCAGAATAGTACAACTGAAATGCGTAACTCACCTACTATCTGTGTTGAACAAATTTCAGATGAAGAGTTGAAACATCATAGATCGTGGCTGGACGCTCACACTTCTGATCTGATTATTGGAGATCCTTCAGCAAGCGTAAAGACAAGATCCAGATTTTGTCAGGGAGAAAGCGCCTTATATTCTTGCTTCTTGTCTACTGAAGAACCTCAGTCAGTTGAGGACGCACTTAAAGACGCTGATTGGATCATAGCCATACAGGAGGAGCTGAATCAGCTCACGAGAAATGAAGTTTGGGAGCTTGTTGACAGACCCCGGCATCAACATGTAATCGGAACAAAATGGGTCTTCAAGAACAAGCGAGATGAAAACAACATCATAGTAAGGAATAAAGCAAGACTCGTGGCAAAAGGCTACTATCAAGCTGAACGAATAGATTTCGACGAAACATTCGCTCCAGTTGCAAGATTGGAGGCAATCAGACTATTCCTAGCCTACGCAACACATCAGAGATTCAGAGTTTATCAAATGGATGTGCAGTCTTTTTTCCTGAACGGCGTACTGAAAGAAGAAGTCTATGTGGAACAGCCTCCCGGCTTTCAGCAGGGACATCAAGTTTATAGACTCAGAAAGACTCTGTATGGGTTAAAACAAGCACCCAGGGCTTGGTACGATACCCTGTCTGAGTTTCTTCTTCAGAAAGGTTTTCAGAAGGGCACAGTAGACCGCACATTATTCAACATTCGACTGGAAGACGACATTTTACTTGTGCAGATCTACGTAGATGACATCATCTTCGGCTCGAAGAACGTCATCATATGTCAGCAGTTTGAGAAAATCATGAAGGACAAGTTTGAGATGTCAATGATGGGAGAGATGGACTATTTCCTTGGATTTCAAGTCAAACAATCTGAGAAGGGAACGTTCATCAATCAAGGCAAATACACTCGAGACCTCATCAAGAGATTCGGTTGCACATCCGGCAAACCAATCAAGATCCCGATGAACACGAACATGAAAATTGATTTTGATAAAGAGGGAGTATCAGTAGACCAAACTGAATTTCATGCTATAATTGGTTCTTTATTATACTTAACAACTACTCGTCCTGACATAACTTATGTTGTAGGTGTCTGCGCTCGATTTCAGGTGAATCCGAAGCAGAGTCACATGGACTCAGCAAAGAAGATTCTCCGCTATCTCAGAGGAACACCTGACATGGGTTTATGGTATCCAGCTGATGATAATATTGAACTAACTGGTTATTCTGATGCTGACTATGCAGGATGTAGAATTGACCGAAAGTCAACTTCTGGAACGTGTCGGTTCCTTGGCGATAGCGATCTCATGGTTCTCAAAGAAACAAGCATTCGGAGCGACGTCAACTACCGAAGCCGAATACATGGCTGCCGGAAGTTGCTGCACCCAAATCCTTTGGTCGAGACAAGAGCGGCTACGCGACTATGACGTCATTCGAATGAAGTGCCGATTTTCTCGCGACAGAGGTACCGGTGCCATTGCAATCACTCAGAATCCTGTACTTCATACGAGATGCAAGCACGTGGACATTAGACACCACTTCATTCGTGACCATGTCGAAAAGAAGGATATCAGGATAGAAAAGATCCATACTGACCATCAAAGGGCTGATATACTGACCAAGCCTCTAGCTGAAGCCAGATTCAGAGAACTTTCAGTAGAGCTAGGTCTGCTGGACCCTACTGACTCCAGTCAGTAAGAGGATTCAGGAGAGGAGCATTCAGTAAGGGGGAATGTTCACCCTCAATACTGAGTAAGATCAGTACGTAGAGACTCAGCAACCATCTACACGAGGTATCAGCTGACTACGATGTTCAGCTGACAGGTTTGCGTATCTCTACTCAGTAGCCAATAGAACAGTTCTGTGCATTTATGAATCAGATTCAGCATCGTATTCAATGCCTTAGAAAATGTCATTTAATATTAACAGTTTACATTTAATACACGACATTCTATGTGAAAGCATGCTGAACTCTGCAACGCATTAAATGCATGTCGTATCAAGTTACTTCTTTGGCTATATACAACTGTATTTTGACTTAGGCGGCTAATATGATCATTGCCTATTTTATAAAACTTAATCCTAGCCGTCCATCTCAAAAAGTGCGTTCAAACTGAATCCTTGATATTTAACTATTTATCTTCCTTAAGATATATATACACGTTCAAATGCTTGAAACCGCCATTTCTACCTTGCAAATATTCTGCGAACCCTAGATTTTTCTGAGATATCTCCCACTTTGTTACAAAACCTATCCTTCAAAAACTGCTCAGAAAATCCTTTGGCAACTTTCAACGATCATTCAGTATCGTATGAGTTTATTTTTCTTATATCTTATTGGATACTGACTTATACTGTGTTTGCAGATTACGAAAATGACAGGAAGCGTCGTATATGCTTCGGTTGATATGCAAGAGATCCTTGAAAAGGATCGAGTCTGGTGTGAACCAGTCATGGAGTTCGACGCGTGCGATCTAGATTATATAGAAGAGATCTTCAACGCCCTTCGGGAGACCGGGCTGGAAGGCTTTCTGACGAGGAAGCCGACGTTCTTCCTCCCGCGTCAAGTTGCTGAGATCTACCTGAACTCAGACTCAGTAGACGGAGACGTCCGAGGCCGCTTCGTAGTGTATTCAGTAGGCGACCCCTCGCGTACTGCTATTGAAGTCAAGCAGATGTCCATCCGTGAAGATCTGCAGAGAAGCTTCAACCTGCCAAACGAAGGATTCACAACAGTATCCAACAAAGATGACCTCATGGACGAATACCTAACTGAATTATGTGGGAAGCCGACGACCTTCAGAGCCGCATTTCCCAAAAATGCTATGCTCCCACAATACCGAGCTCTAGCCTACGTCGTGACTCAGTTGCTGACGAGTCAGGCTGGCTCCTTCGATCAAGTCTTTAGGCCGAAAATCCAGCTGATGATGGCCATACATGACAGAGCGAAGATAAATTGGATTGAATTCTTCCTTAAAGAATTCATGACGCAGTGAGCCAAGTTTGACAAGACAACCAGACGGCTGAGCATCAAAGGGAAGCTTCTGCATGGTCTGAATGTTTCCGTAATGATCGAAAACTTCTGCGAATCGGACAACATCACCTTCACTGACAAGCAGTACTTCAACGTGAAGAAAGTCCGATTCCAGAACAGAGCAGCGGCCCTTCAGCAGATAGGGTCAGGGCCCGCTGACCCCAGGACCGGGACTCAGAAGACCTCTACTCCTACTAAGAAGAGGTCCCCTCCCAAGTCAACTCCTAAAACGCCAACCAAGAGGCTGAAGAAAGTCAGTGAGGTTGTGCCAGAGGCAGAGCCTGAGGCTGTGGTTGCTGAGCCTCCTCTGCAGCTAAGGGATGCAACTGAGTCATCCGAGCATACACAGTCAGTGGAGAAGGCCGTCTCCACTGAGCGTGAAGAACCAGTGGACCAAAGGGTCCAAGCTGAAGAAGTACAAACTCTAGAGAGCCCCTTGGATGTTCCACCTCTCAACAGTATACCGTCTGCTGAGAAGCAGGCATCTCCTATTGAAGTAGAAGACTCGGAGACCACCTCAGAATCAGAATCAATCGGGATGGAGGCCTCTGCTCTCAAGTCAAGAGCCTCCCGAGAGATAGCTGAAGTGATTCCGGAGATCGCCAGCCACAATGACCTTGTACTACTTGCAAGGCAGGCGAGGCTCCATATGCTGATAAGATTCTAGGAGTGGCACAACTTGAAAAGACTCATCATCCACCACTCCTGCGAATAGCTTCATGAAGAGGAGCTGCTGATCAGGGGGAAGATTGGCTACTCAGAGCCATCTGACCTCGGTACGCTTGAAGACCTGAGGGCAGCAATGCTCGCAATGCTGAATGATAGACAACCAGTCTCAGCATCTGCGCCCTCAGATGGGTCTGACCCCAACGGTCAGGACCCACCCCGTGATTCAGGCCCTGAGAAGCCTGATGAGGGATCTCAACTGGACAAGGGTGCTCCTACATCAACTGCTGATCCGCCGCTCAGCATCCTTGGTCCAGGACAGTCGGCGGCTGGAATTTCAAAGGCAGCTGAACCTTCTCAACTCCTTCTTGATTCTGCTTTCGAAGTAGCGTCCAGCCCGAAGAGTCGACGATCAAAAACAGTGGCCAGGGCGCTGAGGAATCAAGGCACACAGAACCGTCTACTCGCCCGCACCGTCCACAAAACGTGGAGGCAAACTACTAAAGCTCAAAGTGCAGCACTCCAAGGACTCCGTACTACAATTCAAACATCTCCTGTCCCTGACTTCTCCAGCATTATGACGAATGCACTTGCTGCACAGAAAGCTAAATTTGAAGAACAGCTGAAGACGATTCAGGCTGGCCAAGCTAAATTGCTCGAAGACTATAAGGCCGCACAGACAGCACATACTGAATCCGTCACCGCTATCTCTCAAGCCGCTGACCTCAGACTCCAAAATATTCAGAAGGCGATTGAAGAGAAAGTGGAGACACAGCTCAAAGAATTTCAGGCAGCAGCCGATCTCTCTCACAAGAAATATAGCACTCAGCTCACAGAGGAGAGGAACGAGTTGCATGAGAAGCTGATAAAGTTGCACAATACACTAGACGATCTATCAGCAGCTTATAAAGGCCTGGACAGAAAGGTGTCAGTTCCACCCCCTACCCGATTTGCTGATGCCAAAAAGGGGGAATGAATCATAGAAAAAGGAGCTAAGGAACTGATATTGAAAGCTCCGAAGAGAGCAAGGTTAGTGGCAGGGGCGACTCAGACTCAGACATCTGCCCCCACTAGACCTACTCAGACTGGCGAGGCCCAGGGTGTCTCAGCAGCAGGAGTTGTAGTGCCTGCTGAGACTGGCCCAAGCGGCTCAGGAGCCAAGGAAGTCGTGACTCAAGCAACCTAGGCACCCTCTGATATTATCAAAGAGGTTGCTGAGTACGCCGACGAGGAGTCAAAAGAGGAAGAAGCTCCTCCAGTTGCCGGGAAAGGCAAGAATGTTCTGAAGTTTCCTACCCCTCCCTCCAAGAAGAAAGGACCCAAGAGGTATATTACTCCGGAGGAGGAAGCTCAGATAGTTGCCGACGAAAAACTGGCAAGAGAAATAACTGAAGCTGAAGCTGCGAACAAGCCTAAGAAGAAGCCTGCTAAAGGCAAGACAAAGGCTCCAGCTGGAGGCAAAAAGACAGGACCCAGGCTGCCTCCTAGAACACTAAAACTCAGCGATGAAGCTGACAAAGAGAAGGAGAAGCAGCAGCAGCAGCAATCTACTGGGCAGCAGGGCACATCTAAGGAAAAATCTTCCACACCTGCTAACTCAGAAGAAGAACAGCCTCACAAACCCTCCTATGTTGCCTCGAAGGAACAAGAGCTTGAAATGGAAGAGATATGGGCTCAGATGGAGAGGTACATGTACAGAGGAGAAGAGGCCAGACAGATTGAAGCATCCAGAGAAAGACTCAGGCTTGCAGATCTTGAAGCTCTTAGGCTAAAAGCTGAACAAGAAGCGAGTCATAGGATTCCTGAGAAAGCTGACATTCCTTACAGATACAGGAAGTTCAGGAAGCCTATTGATCTCAAGACTCATAGATGGCCAAGAGTTGATGAGTGGATGTCGTGGGAAGTTACTCAGAGGTGGGAGTCGCTGAAAGCTGAATTCATCAAGCGAAACTATTTCTGGAGGTTCTGGGCTGAAAAGAACAAATCAGTAGCCTTTGCTGAATGGGTCATGAGAGCAGACTTAGAGATGTATGCCAGACTTCAGAAGGCTATCAAGGACAAAGTTGATGTCAGAGTGCCAGCTCCTAGAATCTTGTCGCCCCCATTGAGATTAGATGGCTCTGTTCATTATGGAGTGATAGAGAAAGAAGTGAAGGACGCTGCTGAAGCCAAATTCTTAGATGAAGAAGACCCAGCTGACTTCGCTGAGATACTGAAGCTAAGGAAGGTCACTTACCGGCTGTATGGACTACCTCTTCCTGAAACCCAATCAAAGGACTTCAAAGACAGGATTAAGCAGTTCAGGTGACTATCTTGCTTCTTTATCTCCTTGTATCTTTCTATTGATCCTCTTAGTATAGCAGACGATGTAACTGTACTGAACACTTTCAATATATATAAAACATCTCTGTTCTGGCTTTGACAATTCCTTATTGTCTGAATAGCCTTGTTTGTTTATGCTTAACACTCAGAATCACTGAAGTGATTACTGACTCACACACTCACTGCTGTTACTTATTGTCAGTTTTTGCTTAGCTAGATTCTGGTAGATTGCTTAGTAGTTGGCGAATATGTTGTTAGAAAGGGGGAAAATTTTGTTTAGATTCTGTATAGGTTCTGATTTTCTGCCCTGATCCCCTCAGTAGTCTAGCACTTGAAGAACAACTCCACTGATCCTACTTGTAATATTTGTAAGGAGCTCTGTTTCTGATAAGTCATCGTGTTAGGTTGTTAGGTTTTGGCATCATCAAATAGGGGGAAAATGTTAGGTAATGATTCAGTCCCCAGCAACAGCACAAAATGTTGGGAAATGATTCAGTCTTCTCAGTTGATAATTAACTTAGTAGCCTTGTGCTCTGAAAACGTACTAAAGATTTGAAGATCCCAAAACCCTATCTTGATTGATGAACCATTCAGTTGTAAACTGTTTTGGTGTTGTCTCTGAGGTTTCAGACTCAGTAGACACTCTGCATCTAGTTCAGGCACTCAGTAGATTACCTGCCTCAGCACCAGAAATAGAAGACTCAGTGATACTGGACTCAGCAGGAGCAAGATATGCGAAAGGAGTCGGTGGAACCGAACTCGAGCAGGAGTAGTTCACCGAACTCGGAGCTGATCTTCGCAGAGCGGGCTCGCCAGGAGCATGCTACGAATCGAGATCGACTCAAGCAACGGCCGACAGCTTCTCGACCGTCGATTCTCTAAAGTCAAATCAGCAGAGTCAATACGAGGAAGAGAGAAGTCAGCTTCAGATCTCCTGGAGTATGTTCTTGTCTCAACCACTTTCTGAACTTCGACCAATGACAAGCAGCCACTGTCCTATATCTGTTAAAGCTGCAAGTCAACAACTTTCCAGAAATGGAGGGAAAGGACACTGCTACCATACTTCGAAAGAGCCGTTAGCTACCCAAAAGAGAGAGATAAAGGATCATCATCTCCAATGGATCTATCATAATCTCTGCTCTATAAATAGAGGGATAAAATCAAATTGAAGCTCACCTAGAACACGAGAAACCAAGAACACACAGAGCATTCAATAGCAACTCGAAAATGCTTAAGTCTTCCGCAAGTAGTTCAAAGAAACAACCTCCGGCGAAAGACTACATTTCTGCTTATAGGGAACCAAGCTGAATTAGAATTATACATCCTCTAGTATCCAAGCAACGATACACGAACCCAAAGCTTATACTCAGTTGTTCGTCGCTCTAGAAGCCAATTTCTTGCTCCCTATCCCTCTAACCTAAGCTCAACCATTTAAAGCTATAGTTTAGACGAAGGAGTTCACTTCTGAACTGATCCTTACTGTAAAGGACTCCTTCACTGTTGGAGAGTTTTTGAAACACTTAGTTTGATACCTTGTAAACTGAGACTTGCTCAGTATAAATCTCAAGACCAGTGTTTGTCCTGTGTACAAACCGACTGAGACTATCTCAGTATAATACATAGCCTCCTGATCTTTCGGGACAGTGGACGTAGGATTGTTGGATCCGAACCACTTTAAAAATCGTTGTGTTCTATGTTCTTTATTTTACTGTTGCATTAATTTACTGTGCATACTGAAAATATCTTTCAAATCATTCAACTGTGTTTCAGCAAACTTAATTGACTGCACTAATCTACTGAAACTATTTTGATAAAAACATTTTCCTAACTCAACTGAATTTGGGCCTACACATTTCCGCACCACTGAACTCTATTCTGAACGGTACTGAATTCTGACTCCAGTCAGCTAGCAGGCCTCAGTAGAGTCAGTCACTCTGCCGCGCGATTAAGACACAGCTTATCTGGTCTGCTGAATTCATTCAGTACGGCACTTTCCTGAAAAGTATTGTTCGCGTTTTAAGTTGAGAAATCTGTTTTCAGGTGTATTCACCCCCCCCCTCTACACCTGAACGTACTCTCGGGACCAACACTTCAAGATGTATGGACTCCCTCTGCCTGAAGAAAAATCGAAAGACTTTAAGGCACGGATTCAGCGCTTCAGAAGATAATCTTGTTAGGTTCTCTGTTTTTGTTTTTGATAGAATAGCATGTGATGTATTTGTACTGAACCTCTTTATATATATACATGCATCGTTGTTGTTTGGCCTGACAACATCTTAGTGTCTCTATGGCCTATTTGTTTTTAATTTAACACTCAGAATCACCTAAGTGATTACTGACTCACACACTCACTGCTTATATGTGTTTGTCTGTTTTTGCATAGATTAGATGAATTCTATTTGGGGGATTTGTTGAGAGTTATTTATGTAATCTATCTGTTCCTCAGCCGAATAGAACTTGACATACAACTCCACTGATTCTACTTGTAATATTTGTAAGGATTTTGTATCTGATAATTTGTAGTGTTAGGTTTTGGCATAATCAAATAGGGGAAAATTGTTGGGAGATGAGATTGTTTAAAAGATTTGTCTGATCCCAAAACCCTAATTTGATAGGTGAACCATTCCTTTATAATTGTAACGCCTTGGTCTCTGAGAGTTTCAGACTCAGTAGACTTGCCTTCAGCATGGTCCAGGCTTAGAAGTTCTTTTTGCTGAACCTCAGCAGACTATCCGCCTCAGTACCATGGAGTGAAGACTCAGTAGTGTTGGACTCAACAGGAGCAGCATACTGAGAGGTGTTTAGATTCAGTAGTGCTAAACTCGACGGGAGCAAAGATATCGAAAGATTCAAGATAGTCTTTGACTTAGCAGAGCAAGATACCGAAAGAGTCGATAGAACTAGAGCGAAGCGGTTTCGAACTCAGACTCGACCTTCAGTAGAGTTGGACTCAGCAGGAGTATACTACTGAACCCCTGGTCAGACTTAGCAAAGGCCTGACAGTCTCCTTGATTGTCAGAAGGTTCTCAAGGTTAAATCAGTAGAGTTATCCGAGGTTGTACACATCAGAGAAGTCAGCTTTAGTATCTGCCTTGAAGTTTGAATGTCTCAACAACTTTCTACACCTCGACCAATGACAAGCAGCCATCTGTCAAAGTTCTGGTAAAAAGCTGCAAGTCAACTACTTTCAAGAAAAATAGAGTAGCCTCTGCACGATTTTAAAAGAGCCGTTAGCTACCTAAAGAGAGTGACACGTGGACAGTTCGTCTCCAACGGATCTATCCATAGCTCACCTCTATAAATAGAGAGAAAATCAAATCGAAGAAAAAACAATGAAATACGAGCATTGAACGAACAAGATACAAGCTTTCCGCAAGAACTTCAGAGAAATACTCAACGCGAAAGGCGATTACAGTGCTTTAGGGAACTAAGCTTAATAGAATCAAAGCCTCTAGCATCCAAGTGATAGAACACGAACCCAGAGAGATTATTCCTCATTGTTCTTCACTCTAGAAGCCTCTTCTTGTTCCCTTTCCCTCTAACCTAAGCTCCACTGAAATATCCATAGCTTAGAACCGAAGGAGTTCATATCTTGAACTGTTCTTACTGTAAAGAACTCCTTCATCGTTGGAGAATTTGTCAAACATTCTTGTTTGAACGTTTTAAACTGGGACTTGCTCAGTATAATCTTCAAGACCGTGTTTGTCCAGGGTACAAACCGACTCAGACTAAATCAGTATAATAAAATAGCCTCCTGATCTTTTCAGGACAGTTGACGTAGGATTGTTGATATCTGAACCACTTTAAAATCGCTGTGTTCATTTACTGTTGCATTGATTTACTTTTCATACTGAAAACCTGTTTACAAAATCATACAACAGAGTTTCAGAAAAATATTAACTGATTGCACTAATCTACTGAAACAGTTTTTACTAAAAACGTTTTCAACTCAACTGAATTGGACCTACACTATTCTGCACCTACTGAACTCTTACTGAACGGTACTGACCTCTGACATCAGTCAGCTAGCAGGACTCAGTATCATCTCCAACGGAATTTATTCAGCAGACAATCTCCGTAATCGGACTGTTCGCGTTCTAAGTTGAGAAAAAGTTTTTAGGTGTATTCACCCCCCCCCCCCTCTACACCTGAGCGTTTACCTCGGGACCAACAAACACCATGCAATAGCCTCATGGACAACACCAAACACACTATTGGTGGTATTCTTGATCTTATTTCCTTAAAATTAATTGGAAGAATTGTAGGGTGGTCGGTGTTTTTTTCATGAAATCCTCCATAAACCAATCTTTCATTCAGCAAGTTTCGTGTCCAAATTAGGCATTCCCACTCAGAAGAAAACGCCATAGCGCATTGACATGAGCAACGGCGAACACGTCGAAAGGCAAGGCTTTAGTGAGAAGGTGTTTGTTGAGCTTGGAGGCAAAATGATCGTGGCGGGCCTTTTCCCACTTCCCCTAGGAGTGGATGTCATTCTCAAGCTACACTACATACTAAAGCTAGGACGTGCAGGTCAGGTTTCCACGTCACAGGAGGATGTTGCTCGAGCTTTGATGGAGTCGGATCCCAAAGGAAAAGGTGTGTTCAAGGGTTAGGGACCACCCGATCGACAAGGAAGCACGCATGTCATCCAAATCACCTTCTTATCTATCTACTTGTATGTTGTTAAGGGAGGATTACGCAGATCATTGGTGCGTAAAGTTTGTTTTTCTTATTTTTTTTGTTGTTGTTGTAATCGCTACGTTTTAATTGTCCAACATGTAATCATTTAGCGTTTTATTATTCACAATCGTCTAGAGTATTACTCACAATCGTATAGTAGTCAGTCAACATGACATATGTTCCATTAGTCAAGATCGCGTAAGGGCATCGTGTAATAGTCGTTGAATCCCAAATTATTTGTCGGGCAAATATTATACTCCCTCTGTCCCATTATTTATATCCCCATTGGAACTGGGCACGGTAATTAAGATAGTGGAGGTAAAGGTGTAAAGTTGTGGTGTAAAAGTATAAAGGGGTGGGGTCCACTTGCTTAGATTGATTGTGGTCCACTCATTTATTTCTTTATTTGGTATGGACATAAATAATGGGACAACCAAAAAAAGCAAGTGGGACATTAATAATGGGACGGAAGAGTATTATACCTTGAACTTTAAATCAAGACTTATTTGATTCTGCAAAAAAATGGTGGGTGTAGGTCCTCAAACTTAATATATTTGCAGATTGTGGGTCCGACAACTAATTGATTAGACAAAAAAAATAGTACAAAACTTAATGGTATATAATTTATGCACCTATTGTAAGTGGGTAAATAAAAAATTCTCCCTTGTGGTGTATGTAGCTTTGTTTTTTCCAAAAAACAAAAGTGCTTCATTATTTTTTATGAGTAAAAAAATATTTTATTTTAATTTGTGGTTGGGCAATCCTACTTTATTTGAATTTTATTCATAGTAGTGAAAGACACCTGGATAAACGGTGTGAACTTAAAAAATTTTATACTTTCCTATACTTAAAATAAAGTTTGATTTACTTTATGAACGTGACACTGATTGAACGTTGCCATTTAAAAGGTTTTGTTCACTAGAAAATATAAGTATGTAGTAGGTTTTGGCTTTTATTGGCTTGTTAGAGCCAAACAGAACTCAACACGACGGCCCTGAAGGGAGCTACTGTGTAGTAAGACGGCGCAACTATTCATACATCACGTGGAACTACTTTTCAGTTAAAGCTTTAAAAATACAATCAGGACTTTCTCCAAAATAAGCATTTATTCTGTTCTTTTGATGATCAAAAGTTACAGAGAGAGAAAACGCACATTTATTCAATTTCGAAACATTCATAACATTTTTATTCCAACAAAAGTCTCAAACCACAACCATCACGAAAGAATTGTCTTCTTTCGTGAGTACTAGAAAAGCATAGGTGAGCAGGAAATTGAGCGGTCGAATGCAGAGCAACTCAGACAGCTTTAACTGGGGGCGGTGTAATTTTGATACCACCAATGGTGACATCGTTGCCATTTTCTTGGGGAACGATGGTGACCACTATGCTATCATCATCACCGATATCAATATCCTCGTACAGTTCCTTCAAGTTGAAGCTAATGGAACTTGTGCTTTTCTCCGTCTTGATCTTGTGCGGCAGCTGCGCGAACGACCCAGCGTACTCGGCCCTGTCCAGCTCATTAGGCTTGTCGTCCTCGTCGTTGACGAAGACGTCAAACTTGATGTACTTCTTCGGGTCGGTGGTCACGTTCTCCAGCACCAGCACTTCGTCCACTTTGCCTATGGCTGTTTTGGAGACCTGAACCCTCAATGTCTTGTTGAGTTTGGTAGGGAATACCTTGGCTGCACTCTCTGCGTTTTTGGATAGATCCTCGATTTTGGCTCTCTCTGCCTTCTTGGTTGGCCTGTAGTTCAACCAAGGAAGATCAATGTTTTCGTACTCGTATCCCATTCTCTTGCTGTCCAAGCAGTCGGCCACCTTGACGCGGACGAGATTTTTCTTCTCGTCGTAGAACAAGAAGGAGGCGTTCAAGTAGTCGTTATCGCTGATCTCCTTTGGGACGTCGGTGGGGAGAGATTTCCATATGGTCCACAACCTATCAACATTAGCGTGGTGGCAGTAGAAGACCGAGTCCCTTCCTGCGGAGTAGAAATTCCCCATGTCTTCGCTGTAATGGTTCCTGGGATCTCCAACCCAGGCGTGGATGCCGGTGTGGGACCCTCTCTCCGAGGTTCCTCCATTTCCGAAGCCGGGCGGCTGGTCCCCAGCCTTGTAGGGCTGCCCCATGAAGTCGGAGGTGGTGTCGATGCTCCGGATCATTTCGTTGTACATCACCGCGAGGTTATTCGCTATCTTCTGAAGATCGTCTTCCGAGTCGTCTAACCGGTTCAGACTCGCGATTTGGGGACTCCGGTGGGCTTGGTTGCGGTTTGTGTTGAAGAGCGACGACCTCTCGTTGTCGAAGATCTTGGGGAACTGCATGCCCTTAGGGTGGTCCCAGTTCCAGAACGGCAACGCAAAGGTGGGGTCGTGCAGCAGCTCCGCCATGATCCTCTCGTAGAAGTACAAGTACCAGCGGTGGAAGGGGAAGAAGAGCCACGAGTTGTGAATCTGGATATCGAGGTTAGGGTATCCCACCTGGTCGTGGGCACCGTTGCAGTAAGCGCAGTGGATGTTGGCTTGCTGCGTGTAGCCGCGAGGGTCGCTCGGGTCGCTCTTGTCGAGATCCTTCATCAACTGGATGGCCCTCTCGTACTTAGCCACGTTTCCTGGGTTCAGTCGGTGAGCG
The DNA here is from genome assembly GCA_028984105.1 of Lavandula angustifolia. Classification (NCBI taxonomy): domain Eukaryota; kingdom Viridiplantae; phylum Streptophyta; class Magnoliopsida; order Lamiales; family Lamiaceae; genus Lavandula; species Lavandula angustifolia. The sequence goes on from CM054817.1 coordinate 11,320,527, forward strand.
GCCGTCCGGCGCTTCATGATCGTAACCCGCGGGAGCTTGTAGTCTTTGATGTCGCCGGCGACAGGGGGGCAGCAGTTGACGTCGAGAGGGTCATCCCCCACGTGGGCCACTCCGCAGGCCTTGAGCTCCGGGGGCTGAAGGGGCTCTGCGTAAGCCGCCTTGGGGTCGGATGAGAGGAGGTTCGCTGCACCGTACATACCTCCCAAACCCAGGAGCATGTTTCTCCGGTCCACCCTCCCTTCTGCGGAGGGTTTCTGCTCAGCACCGCCGCTGCATGAGACTTTAAAGGGGTGGTTCCGCCTTGCATTGACTAGGAGCTGGGAGGGCTTGGCGGATAAAGAAGGAGAAATGCGTTGGTTGGGGGGGTTGGTGGAGAGCACCGTGCATGAAGATTGAATAGAAGCCATGTTGTGGTGTTATTCTTCACGGTAGTGCGCATACTTATATAGTGTTAAGTACCTCTAGTGGATAATATATTAATTATATTTTAGTTGGAATGTGATGTGATTTTTAATTAATTAATGAGATTTGTACTAATATACCCGTTGTTGACTGGTTGTTAGTTCCAAACAAAGTAAACCAGATCTGCCCTTGATCTCATCTTGCTAAATATTATTGCAGTATTAAATATAACCCATGCCAGAACCATTTGCGTTGGTAATAAATTGATTTTAAGACTGCCAGGCTGCTTTCAAGTTGCACATAATATGTCTTCTTATTAGGTATTTTCTAAGTTTAATATAATAATAAAAATGTATAATTTGGCCATTTTCTCACAAGTTTTTATTTTGTTTCGTTTATTGCTGTTCACAGTATACATTTATTTCGAATAATTCTTTAAAGATTGCTAATTGCTTTCAAATTTCATTTAATTTTTCTAAACGAAAATTAATCACAAACTCTGAAGTATTTGAAAATGAGAAAAAGGGATTTATCTAACCAACGGAGGAGGGACATATTTGATAAAGTACAGTAGTTTTTTTTTTTTAATCGAATAGAAAGTTATTATTTTTTAAATGAAAACTTACAACTCTTATTTGATCATTGTATGGAGTAAATCTCACTCTCATATAGGGGTAGATAAATATATACCAAAAAATCGTTATACGGCACATACGGTATCGATGATATATCAAAAATACTTATGACTTTATTAGTATACCATGATTTTTTATACAATATGATATTGTACCAATCTTTTCTGTACGGTAATGGCATGAGTTTTTACATACCAAAATATACCGATCCATACTTAACCATTGGCATATTTATACATAAGTATTCTAAACTTTATTATCTTTTATAATATATTATGTATTTTTATCATTCATGAGTAATAATAATTATGTAGAAATATTATAAAAAATTATAAAAGAAAATAATAGTACTTCACACATGTATTATATATCTGTATATTTAAATATGAGATATATATTAAGTATATTTATTTTATTAAATAATATTTGCATACGTATTATCTATTTAAATATAAATGGATGTGTTTTTATACAAATAATATCCACACATGTATTATATATTAGTCTATAACTTTAAATTTTGGTATGTCATGATATATATACCGTCAAGATTCGATATTCGGTATTTCCAAGATTGATATATTATACCGACAATATGGTACGGTATAGAGTATAAAGTATGATCAATTTTAATATCGAAAATTTAGCATCGGTAACGGTATGAAAACTTTTCAACCGTTATTTTCGGTACCATATATGGTATGAGGATAAGAAGTTCGATTACCTACTGACCCATCCCTATCTCATATAATAACTTACAAACCATTTTACGTAAATCGTCTTCATGTTAAACCTTGTTCAAGTAGCAAGTTCTCTTTTTCTTGTGATCGACAGATCAAGCAACCTTTTCGAAGACTAATCTTATGATAATCTGTGATTATTTATTATTAAGGTAATTTTTGTAGCTAAAACAACTATACTCTAATAATTAAAATACATTTTAGGTATACATAATTGAGGTTTATCCTCAATTGAGAGATTTTACTTTTTCAAACTTGAAATTACTTTTTTCATATGTACTAAGCTAAAGGTTTCTCCATATGTTACCATTTATTTAGGTTTCTAGCGTACAAGAACTTCTTGTTAATACTACTGTACATCGTTACATACTTCCAATATTTCATGTGGAAAAAAAAAAGAAAAAAAAAGAAAGATTATAGTTTAATGTGATAAAGTGGCAAAAATGTTATTTGCTCTACTTTGCAATGTAACTTAGACAAACGAAATACTTGATGCGACTGAGAAAAGAAAAACTAGCATATATATTTTGGGAAACATAGGAAATTACTGGAAAAAAAAAATTGATCTTTTTCGTTTTCATTGTATGAGTAGTATTTAGTTTCCTAGTGCATATGGTTGTTTTAGACAAATTTCAAAAGTAATACTTTAAAAAAAAACACCCAAATACTATTATAACCAAATTTATTTTTGAAATATTACTTTTAAGAACTTAATTCCCAATCTATTATCATTTATAAAAGGAATAATCTTCTAGATCTTTATAAACATATTTTCTAATAAAACTTTCATTTTCACCATAACAATATGTTGGGAGATGATTCAGTAGTCGAGTGCTCAGTAGATTTGATGATCCCAAAACCCTACTTTGATTGATGAATCATTTAGTTGTATTTGTTTATTCTGTCTCTGAGAGTTTCAAACTCAGTAGACACCCTTCGACATGGTTCAGGCACTCAGTTCTGTCCGCTGGATCTTCAGCAGACTATCAGCCTCAGTACCATGAGAAGAAGACTCAGTATACTGGACTCAGCAAAAGCAGCATACTGAAAGGAGTCAGTGGAACTAAACTCAATAGGAGTAGTTCACTGAACTCATAGTTCATCTTCAGTAGAGCTGAACTCAGCAGGAGTATGCTACTGAGCATAGATCAGACTCAGCAACGGCCAGACAGTCTTCTGATTGTTAGGAAATCTCATAAGTCAAATCAGCAGAGTCATACGAGGTATAGAGAAGTCAGCTTCAGATCTACCTTGAAGTCTGCTTGTCTCACCTACTTTCTTCAGCCTCGACCAATGACAAGAAGTCAGCTGTCTACTTTCTGATTAAAGCTGCAAGTCAACATCTTTCCAAAAATGGAGGGAAATGACTTTGTTACCATACTTTGAAAGAGCCGTTAGCTACCCAAAAGAGAGAGACACATGGATCGTCGTCTCCAACGGATCTATCCATGTCTCTGCTCTATAAATAGAGGGAAGATTTCAGATCGAAGCTCACCAAGAAAACGAAGAACACACGAGCATTTACGAGCAACTCAGAATCGACTTAAAGCTTTCCGCAAGAACTTCAAAGAATTATTCCAAGCGAAAGGCGACATACCTGCTCAAAAGGAACCAAGCTGAATGTGATCATAAGCCTCTAGTATCCAAGTGACTGAATACGAACTCAGAGTTTATACTTAACCGTTCGTCGCTCTAGAAGCCACTTTATCGTTCCCTCCCCTCTAACCTAAGCTCAGCAGACCATATCTATAGCTTAGAACGAAGGAGTTCATCCCTGAACTTTTCTTTATTGTAAAGAAAACTCCTTCATAGTTGTAGAGTTTGTCAAACACTTAAGTTTGTTACCTTGTAAACTAAGACTTGCTCAGTATAAATCTCAAGACCAGTGTTTGTCTAGTGCACAAACCGACTGAGACTAACTCAGTATAATAAAATAGACTTCTGATCTTTTCGGGACAGTGGACGTAGGATTGTTGGATCCGAACCACTTTAAAATTGCTTGTGTTCTGTGTGCTCTGTTTTTACTGTTGCATTGATTACTGTTCAGACTGAAAATATCTTTCAAAATCATTCAACTGTATTTCAGCAAAGCTTAAAAGATTGCACTAATATACTGAAACAGTTTTCGTAAAAACGTTTTCTAACTCAGCTAAATTTGGGCCTACACATTTCCGCACTCTACTGAACTTCAGCTGAAGGGTACTGAATTCTGACTTAAGTCAGCTAGCAGGCCTAAGTGAAGTCAGTCACTCTGCCACGCGATTCAGAACAACTTATTTTGTCTACTGAACATGTTCAGTACGGCATCTTCCCGAAAAGGACTATTCGCGTTTTAAGTTGAAAAAGTTTTCAGGTGTATTCAACCCCCCCCCTACACCTGAACGTTTATCTCGGGACCAACACAATATTAGCTAGAATATTCTATTTTACAAAAAGAAAATCAGTTTAAATATAAATCATATAATTATTTAACTTCAATTCTTACATTACATAAAAAACTACGTCATATATTTTAAAATAAAAATAACTTTTATTTAAATAACTTATATATTTTGTATTTTAAAAAACAGTAACATCACATAGTAAATTTAAAATATATTATATTTTTATTTTTGTAAAATTGAAATTCTTATGAATATAAATTTATCCGTAAAAATAACATCTTTTAATGATGTGTGTCATGTGTGACATGTTTTTATTAGATAATTTATCGAATAATATTCATCCATTTTATATTTTACTAAATGAACATTTTATTTATTTAATTAACAAATTTTACTTATTTTTATTCAATTTATCTTGTGGCATTATTATTTTTTATTAAAAAAGGTTATTTTGTTTTTTATGTAATGTAAGGTATAATGGAAAGTTTATTTAGAAAAAAAGTTATTTTGCTAATTAGACCTTGATATATTTATTTAGAAAATAATATATTCCAGTTATTATTATTTCTGTTTGAAACTGGAAGGTTTATTTTATTGCTGAAAATGGAAGATTAATTTAGAAAAGTCAAATTGGACAATTTAGCATAAATTTCCTCATATGTATGTAATACATTGAGAATTAACATACTATATATGAGTAATATTTTTGCAATTAGTTTGTCGGTGGTAATATTTTGGAAATTATTTTTTTTAATTATTATTTTAGATATTCTCTTAATTTTTTTACTAAAAAATATTTAGTTCCTTAAGCTAATGTTAGGAATAACTTAAATAAGTTATTTTGATTTTTTCACCGCAGAATCACTTTTTAATGTTTGGAATATAGACTTCTACTTTTTTGGGGCTTAAAATAAGTTATACTCTCTATGTTCCATTCTAATTGTCCAATTTTTTTTCGTCATGAAGATTAAGAAAATTGGTGATTGTGTGTATAGTAGTAATAAAGTGATGGGACCCACTAATTTATGTATAGTATTGTTTTACTAAAAAAGGAAAGTCAATAATTGGAGTGAAACAACCCGAAAAGGAATACTGGACAGTTGGAGTGGGACAGAGGGAGTAATAAACAGAAGTCCGTGAGCTATTTAGGGAGTGCTTTTAAAAGTAGAAGCCAGAAAAAAATGAAAGCACCTTATAAGAGTGTTTGAGTGCTACTTTTTTCTAAAATTAAACTGTTTTTTTTTTATAATATTGCAAACACTAACAACTTTTGCTTTAAAACAACTTCAAGCATAAGTATCTAAAAGATATTTATAAAAGTTATTCCTGACAATACCTTAAAATGCATTGAATAATTTAAGTAACACTAATTCAAGTAAGAGTAAGATGTGCTGCAGTTGGTGAAGTTAGTTGGTCAATATTAAGAGTTCATGACTTCAAAATCTTACATCAACTCTGTTGCACAAAGCTCGCTTTAGAACTACTAGAACTGTATCCATACTACGCACCAAAAGTAATATTATATTTAATTAATATATAATATTGTATCATATGTATCATAACTCAAACTACTAAATCTAGTAATTCACTGCAGATTGCACAAGTAAAAATAGTGTTACAATCTACATCTTAATATATATATAGAGAGTGAATTATATGATAACTCATATTTACGTGAGAACTAAGAACCATGAATAATCCTTATATGTTTTATGCTTATTCCTTATGTTTTATGAATAATCATTATATGTCTTATGCATAATCACCGGTTCCACACTCGATATATATATATATATATATAGGGGAGATCATATGAGAACACCTGTTGGGTGATGATTCTATCCACAGCACTGTAATACTTAGTGGGAAATGATTCTATCTTCCGTACTGATATGCGCTCAGTAGGCTTATGCTCTGAGTGAATCTATGAAGATTTAAAGATCCCAAAACCCTATCTTGATTGGTGAACCATTTCGTTGTAATTGTTTTTGTCTCTGAGGGTTCAGACTCAGTAGACACTCTGCTCTGGTTCAGGCGTTCAGTAGATTATCAGCCTCAGCACCAGATGTAGAAGACTCAGTAAATACTGGACTCGGCGGGAGCAAGATATGCGAATAGAGTCGATAGAACCGAACTCAAGAAGAGCAGCTCATCGTACTCGTAGCCGATCTTCGATAAAGTCATCTCGGCAGTATTTGCTACCGAATCGAATATCGACTCGGCAAGAACGGCCGACAGCTTACCGAACTGTCAGATCTTTTGAATGACAATCAGCATAGTCAAATACGAGGAAGAGAGAAGTCAACTTCAGTATGCCTCGAAGTTTGTTCTGTCTCTACTGCTTTGTAAACCTCGACGAATGACAAGCAGACACCTGTCCTATACCTACTAAAGCTGCAAGTCAACAACCTTCCAGAAAAGGAGGGAAATGACACTTTCACTCTACTTCAAAAGAGTCGTTAGCTACCAAAAGAGAGAGAGTAAGGGATGATCGTCTCCAACGAATCTTTCCTAATCTCTTCTCTATAAATAGAGGGATGATTCAAGATTTGAAGCTCGACAACAACGAGAAAACACAAGAACACAGAGCATTCAACGAGCAAATCAAAAAGCCTAAGTCTTCCGCAAGAACTCGAAGAATATTTCTCCGGCGAAAGACTACAATCTAGCTCTTAGGGAACCAAGCTGAACCGATATACAAGCCTCTAGTATCCAAACGACGTTACACGAACCCAAAGCTAAACTCAGCTGTTCGTCGTTCTAGAAGCTACATTCTCGTTCTCTATCCCTCTAACCCTAAGCTCAACCGAATATATCCATAGCTTAGACGAAGGAGTTCATATTTGAACCTGATCCTTATTATAAGAGGACTCCTTCATAGTTGGAGAGTTAGTCAAACGCTTCAGTTTGATACCTTTGTAAACTGAGACTTGCTCAGTATAAATTTCAAGACGCGGCTTTGTCCTGTGTACAAGCTGACTGAGACTAACTCAGTATAATAAATAGCCTCCTGATCTTTCGGGACAGTGGAGGTAGGATCCTGTGTATCCGAACCACTTTAAAAATCTATGTCTCTCGCTTGTTCTCTTATTTACTGTTGCATTGATTTTAACTGTTCGTGTTTCAAGTTGAGTCAGTATCTCTTTGCCTAATCGATTCAGAACAGCTGTCTGGTCTGCTAAATTCATTCAGTACAACACCATCCTGAATAGGACTGTTCGTGTTTCAAGTTGAGAAATCGGTTTCAGGTGTATTCACCCCCCCCCCCCCCCCTCTACACCTGAACGTGCTCTCGGGACCAACAATTGGTATCAGAGCAGGAGTTCTATAAGACTCTTGTTATCTTGAAATTGGTCTACTTGAACGGATCCGAAAAAACATTTTCACTGCATATCATTCTACACTCATATCATTATTCATCATGACTGATATGTTACGTATAAGGATGGTACCCATGTTCTCAGTAGAGAACTATGGTGTATGGCGGGTCAGAATGGAGGCTCATCTGACTTCCCTTCACGACAGCATGACCGAAGTACTTGAGGAAGGACCTATTGTTCCTATGATAGATAGTGTCGTAATCAGGATCAAACAGCTGGAGGAGGAATGGTGACCGGAAAGAAGATTCCCAAGGACAGAAGTCTCTTCACCCCTGAGGAGAAGAAACTTCATAACTTAGACCGAGTCGCCAGGAATGCCATACTAACCACCTTAAGTGATTCTTATCTCGGCAGGGTTCAGGAATGCAAGACAGCTAAGGAACTCTGGGATGCTCTAGCGCTACTGAGTCGGGGAACTCAGAAGATCAAAGCCAACAAACTTGCGCTGGAACTCCAAAAGCTGGAGAGTTTGTCTCTCATGCCCGGAGACACCATAGAAGATCTCAGCGTTAGATTCACGAATCTGATGAACTCCATCAACGGGCTGGGAAAGACATTCTCCAACCGAGAAATGAATCTCAAAATACTGAGGGCACTGCCAGATGGTCATTGGACTCCTTTTGCTACATTATTACGACATTCTGACTTAGATATTGTTACTCCTGACCATATCTTTTCTGAACTTCAAGTAGAGGAATTCGAGTTTGACAGACCTCAACGAAAGTAGCGAGCTGAAGCTGACACCAAAATTGACCATGCCTTCAAAGCATCAGTCAGCACAGCGTCTCCTGCGTCGACTAAGACTGAACCTTCACTCAACAACATACAAGAAGGAAGTCTCGCTCAGAAGTACGCACTGCTTGCCGTAAAATATCAGAAGGAAAAGGAGAGGCGCAGAAAAGTGACTAAAGCCTATCGAGAATCGAAAGGTAAGTCTGAATACACGCCTAAACGCACTCCTGAATCGCATACTTCTGAATGCAGAAAGAGGGATGACTTAGCTCCATCAAAAGACAACGAAAGCAAAGAAGAAAGAGTCATTGCCTGCTACAACTGCAAGAAGCCAACAGTATGACTGTCCTGAGCTCAGTAGTGCTGAACGAGCAGCACGAAAAGCAAGGAGAGAGAAATTCGCCAAGAAGAGACAAGCATACATAGCTGGTGAACTCTCAGACGACTCAGAAGAAGTCAACTCCTTCATGGATTCATCCGATGATGAAGCAGCTTTCATGGCCCTAGAGCTTGAAGCTGAAGAAACTGCTGAAAAGTGTCTAATGGCAGGAGAAGAGGATGAGGTAAACTCTCATGAACTATTTAACTCTCCTTCACACTGCACACATGACACCGTTTCAGGAGCAGACGAGAATCTGGACGTCAGTACAGCATATGAAGAACTTCTAGACGAACAGATTCAGATGAGTGCTCGGCTCGGTAAGACTCTTCGGGAGTTGGATACCACGAAAGTGGAGAATCGAGAGACTTTCTCGGGAGAGTCGGGTTGCTATCGATTCCGAAGGACTTGTGTTGAGACTCGGGGAGGAGATAAACTCTCCGATGGCCAAGTCTCAAGCATCAAGAAGATCAGATCTCAGTTCTGACCAAGGACTTAACTCGGAAAAAGATACTGAACTGAGTCTACTGAAGTGTTGGATATGAGTCAGTAGATTGATACTCAGCTGTTCTAGGGTTAAAAGAAATTGGGGAAATCATAGTAGTACTATGGAATTGAAGATCCCAAAACCGAGCCGATATCGGTAGATTAGTGTGTCGATAGGATTAGGCGATGTATAGGTTAGACTTGATGTTTTGTTTATTGTTTTTGTCTAAGTCCTGTACGGGGTAGTTGTTGGACTGATCTTCTGCTGAAGATACTTTTCAGAACCCCATGTCATCAGTGTAATCGCTTGCGTTCTTCGTCAGAAGCTGAATGTTAAACCTCAGCTGGAGACAGCGCATCAGCTTACCCGATCTCAGTAGAAGATATTATCAGCTGATGGTCATCAGCGGAAGAACCTATGCAAGCACAATACCTTCGCAGTCCACCAACTGACTATCAAAAGCTCACTTCATCAGTCAGACGACTCAGCCGAAGAAGACAGAGACGTATTCAGTCTACTGTACCCGATAGAAAGCGACCCTGCACCTGAAGTCTTTTCGAATAGTTCAGCAGAAGACATACGAGGTTGTTTGAACGGTCAACTCTGACACTCTCACCAACTACAAACCTCGACCAATGAGAATCCGACAACGCTTACCTACTCTACAGTAAAGCTGCTCTCATGAACAGTGCATTAACTGCCCTGCTGCAACTAGCTCGAATTTATGGCCGTTTTCTTTGGAGGCTTGTGACACGTGACATCGTCGTCTCCAACGGACATATGCCACAACTCACAGCTATAAATAGAGAAGGATTTGAAGATTTCAAAACACAGAGGAATATACGCGAAATCAAGGAAAAGCATTCAAGCTCACAACGCTCTAGAACCTTCAAGCTTATCCAGAGACGAACTAGTTTTCATAGAACACTTCTTGTAGTTCATCTCTCTAGAGCTCTTTGATCCCTTTCTTCTCTAAACTAAGCTCATTGCCAGATTCATAGCTTAGATTCGAAGGAGTTCACATTTAGTGAATCGTTCTTGTTGTAAGAACTCCTTCTCAGTTGGAGAATATTCCCTCCCTTCTAAACTTAGGTTTGGATTGTAAAAGTCGCTAAGGACTATAACTTAGAAGGATCCGTCCCCGCGTACGGTTTCCTTCTTTCGAGACTTGCTCGATTAATCAACAAGTTTCTCTCGCCGAGTTCGGGACCGTGGACGTAGGATCTGTTATCCGAACCACGTTAAAAATCGCTTGTGTTATTTACTGTTTTATCGCATTGCATTTAACCCTGTTTTAAATCATCGCTTGCATAAAACGTATCTTAAAAAGCGCACAGCCAAAAGACTTTACATTGCGAAAACACGTTTTCAAAAGAGACGACTCCGGGCCTAACACTTATCCGCACTACAGTCTCCGACTGAGTTTCGTAATACTGACATCAGTCAGTAGAAGAGCTCAGAAGCTGACTCACTTTGACCCCAGTGATCGAAGATTTACTTGGCACTGTTCATCAGTTGCAAACATCAGCTTGACCTTCACTGAGAAAAAGAAACAGAGCTCAGGTGTATTCACCCCCCCCCCCTCTACACCTGATTTTTCGTCTCCGGACCAACATGAAGCAACAACTATCAGGACTTCAGACCGAGCACGACACACTGAAGAAAAGTGATGATGTCTGGAGGAACCTGGTGACTAAGCGGTACATGGGCGCTGAAAAGAAGCTGGAGGCTATGCTAGCAAGCAACAAGCCCAAGCACTGCAAGGAAGGACTTGGTTTCAGCCAAGGTGCTTCCTCATCTGCCCCCGTACACTCAGAAGTGCGACTTGTTGATAGGTTTGTTCGAGGGGAGACAATCAATGCAAACATACTGAATCCTCTAGCCAAGAACAAACAAAAGATGAAGGCACCTCATCCTACACATCAGCATTCTGGCCAAAAGATCAGCACCAAAACACCCCAGTTCAGTCAAGGGGGAACCAGCAAGCAAAAGTGGGCTGATCAGTATGGACCTCCTCAGCTGACACATCCTACTCAGTATGGGTCATACTATTATGATCCTATAGTCAGGAAAGGATCCAAGAGTCAGAAGAAGAAGAAAATCGCACAAAAGGCAAAGGTCGGCGGATCCACCAACTCGAAGATCCGGACTCCCGAACCGAAAAAGCCTAAGAAGTGCGGATCGACCGATCCAGTGGTCAAATACTTTGACTCAAGTGGAAAGAAGTTGTCTGAGACCACCAGGGTCGTAAGACAAATATGGGTTACTAAAACTAACATCTAAGGACCCAAAATCAAAATAAAGGGTACCTGAATATAATTCTATTTTGCAGGTGCACAAAGACCCATGGTATGTGGACAGCGGATGCTCACGACACATGACATATCAAAAGAGTCTGCTGAAGAATTATATCCCTGAAGAAGGACCCAGAATTGAGTTTGGAGACAATGCTAAAGGCTACACAAGAGGATTTGGAACACTCGAGCATTGGACCGCCAAAGTTCCAAGAGTATCAAATGTTGAAGGACTTCAAAGACAACCTTCTCTCTGTTAGTCAATTTTGTGATAACTCGAATAGAGTGATATTTGACGCTGGTTTATGTGATGTCATTGATAAATCCACAGGGAAAACAGTGTTATCAGGTTCGCGCAAGAAGAATATCTATGTAGCTGACTGGAACTCAGCTGAACCTGAAGCTTGTTTGTTAGAGAAGAACGACAACCGAACGGGGTGGCTGTGGCATAGGAGACTCAGCCATCTCAACTTCAAGACGCTCAACAAACTAGCAAGAAACACTCTAGCAAGAGGACTGCCGAATGAAGTATTCAGCAAAGACACTCAGTGTGAAGCATGTCTGAAGGGAAAGCAAACAAGGAATCAAAATCCACCTGTTCCATCTCCTTCCACTGATGGAATCCTTCAGCTGCTACATATAGATTTGTTCGGTCCAGCCTCTCCAGTGACGATCAGAGGCAAGAAATATGCTTTAGTGGTCATCGATGACTACTCGCGCTATACTTGGGTCATATTCATTGCCAACAAGTCTGACGTCAAAACAGAGTTACCAAGGCTTCTGAAAAGGCTCAGTGTCGAGAAGAACACCAAAATTGTCAAAATCCGTTCTGACAGAGGAACTGAGTTCCTTAATTCTATGATGGAGGAGTTCAGCAAAGCAGAAGGAATAGATCATGAGACATCGGCTGATCGCACACCTCAGCAAAATGGAGTTGCTGAACAAAAGAACAAAACTCTCAAAGAAGCAGCTAGAACTCTACTCGCAGACTCAGGACTCCCAGCCAAATTCTGGGCAGAAGCCACTGATACTGCTTGTTACACTCAGAACCGATCTCTACTGACAAAGCAACATAAGAGAACACCATATGAACTTTGGAACGGCAGGAAACCTTCTCTATCCTATTTCCATATTTTTGGGTGCTCGTGGTTTATCCACAATAATGGGAAAGATCAGCTGAAAAATTTTGATAGCAAGTCAGATCAGGGAGTATTCTTAGGATACTCTCGGGTCAGCAAAGCTTTCAGAGTATTCAACTATCGAACCCTTTGCGTGGATGCCCCTGAACCTTTCAGGGGGAACATCTATTAGTGTTCCTGAGCTGAATGCCCCTGAACCTGGTGACTCAGTAGATCACACTCTCATTACTGAAATGCTTCAATCTCAGAATAGTACAACTGAAATGGCTAACTCGCCTACTATCTGTGTTGAACAAATTTCAGATGAAGAACTGAAACATCGTAGATCGTGGCTGGACGCTCACACTGCTGATCTGATTATTGGAGATCCCTCAGCAAGAGTAAAGACAAGATCCAGATTCTGTCAAGGAGAAAGCGCCTTATATTCCTGCTTCTTGTCTACTGACGAACCTCAGACGATTGAGGATGCACTGAAAGATGCTGACTGGATCATAGTTATGGAGGAGAAGCTGAATCAATTCACGAGAAACGACGTTTGGGAGCTTGTTGATAGACCCCGGCATCAACATGTTATTGGAACAAAATGCGTCTTCAAGAACAAGCGGGATGAAAACAACGTCATAGTAAGGAACAAAGCAAGCTGAATAGATTGAAAGCCTCTAGTATCCAACTAATCGAACACGAACCCAGAGAGATTATTCCTCATTGTTCATCACTTTAGAAGCCACTTTCTTGTTCCCTTCCCTCTAACCTAAGCTCCACTGAGATATCTATAGCTTAGAACCGAAGGAGTTCATATCTTGAACTGTTCTGATTGTAAAGAAATCCTTCATCGTTGGAGAGTTTGTCAAACTTTATAGTTTGATCCTTGTAAACTGGGACTTGCTCAGTATAATCCTCAAGGCCAGTGTTTGTCCAGTGCACAAACCAACTGAGACTAACTCATTATAATAAAATAGCCTCCTGATCTTTTCGAGACGGTGGACGTAGGATTATTTGATATCCGAACCACTTTAAAATCGTTGTGTTCATTCTACTGTTGCATTGATTTAACAGTTCATACTGAAAACCATTTTACAAAATCATTAAACAGAGTTTCAGCAAAGCTTAAACTGAGTGCACTACTCTACTGAAACCGTTTTAATAAAAATATTTTCAAACTCAACTGAATCGGGCCTACACTATTCCGCACGCTACTAAACTCTTACTGAACGGTACTGAATTCTAACATCAGTCAGCTAGCAGGCCTCAGTATAGTCAGTCACTCTATCCGCACGATCCAGAACAACTTGCTTGGTCTACTGAACTTGTTCAGCAAGACACTCTCCAGAATTGGACTGTTAGCGTTTTAAGTTGAGAAAGTTTTCAGGTATATTCACCACTCCCCCACACCTGAACGTTTATCTCGGGACCAACAATTGGTATCAGAGCAGGAGTTCTTTAAGACTCTTGTTATCTGAAGCTGGTCTACTTGAACGGATCCTGAAAACGTTTTGACTGCATATCATTCTTCATTCTTATATTTATCTAACATGTCTGATATGTCCAGAATCAGGATGGTACCCATGTTCTCAGTAGAGAACTACGGGGTATGGCGAGTTAGAATGAAAGCTCATCTGACTTCCCTCCACGACAGCATGATAGAGGTCTTGGAAGACGGACCTATCGTACCCATGATCGATAGTGTTGATCTCCAGGATCCAGCACAAGGAGGAGGAACGGTAAACGGGAAGAAGGTCCCTAAGGACATAAGCCTCTTCACACCAGAAGAGAAGAAACTTCATAATCTTGACCGGGTTGCCAGAAATGCCATACTGACCACCTTGAGCGACGCTTATCTCAGAAAAGTTCAGGACTGCAAGTCCGCCAAAGAACTCTGGGATGCTCTGGCGCTACTGAGTCAGGGGACTTAGAATATTAAAGCTAACAAGTTAGCGCTGGAACTCTAGAAGCTGGAGAGACTGTCTCTCATGCCCTGCGACACAATTGAAGATCTTAATGTCAGATTCATGGATCTGATGAACACCATCAATGGCCTGGGAAAGACGTTATCCAACCGAGAGATGAATCTCAAAATCTTGAGAGCACTGCCAGACGGACATTGGACTCCCTTTGCTATTTTGCTTAGACATTCTGATCTTGATATTATTTCTCGTGATCATATATTTTCAGAATTGAAGGCTGAGGAGTTCGAGTTCGGTCTACCACAAAAGAAGCAGCGAGCTGAAGCTGACACTCAGATTGACCATGCCTTTAAAGCAAGAGTCAGCACAGTAGCTCCATCATCTAGCAAAGTTGAGCCTTCAAACAGTGATCTACAAGAAGGAAGCTTAGCTAAACGATATGTACTGCTTGCCGTCAAATATCAGAAGGAAAAGGAGCACCGCAGAAAACAGTCCAAAGTCGTCAGAGACTCAAAAAGTAAGTCTGAATAATCGCCTAAGCGCACTCCTGAACCACATACTTCTGAATGCAGGAAACAGGAGGATTCTGCACAGTCGAAAGACAGTGAGAACAGAGAAACCAGAGTCACCACCTGCTACAACTGCAAGAAGCCAGGACACTACCAATACGACTGTCCTGAGCTCAGCACAGCTGAAAGAGCTGCACATAGAGCTCGAAGGGAGAAGTTCATCAAGAAGCGACAAGCCTACATTGCCGGTGAACTCTCAGACGACTCAGACGAAGTCGACTCCTTCATGGATTCATCAGACGATGAAGTTGCCTTTATGGCCCAAGAGCTTGAAGAAGATATTGAAAGTGTCTAATGGCAGGAGAAGAGGATGAGGTAAACTCTCACGAACCATTTAACTCTTGTTCACACTGCACACTGCACACAGGACACTGTTTCAGGTGCAGATGAGAATCTGGACGCCGCGATCGCCTACGAAGAACTACTCAAAGAGTAGATTTAGATGAGTCTGCAGCTTAGTAAGACTCTTCATGAGTTAAATACAATGAAAGTGGAGAATCAGATACTTTCTCAGGAGAGTCAAGTTGCTACTGAGTAAAAAGGACTTGTTTTGAGACTCAGGGAGGAGATTAACTCTCTGATGGCCAAGTCTCAGCAACAAGAAGATCTGATCTCAGTACTAACCAAGGACTTGACTCAGAATGATACTGAATTGAGTCTACTGAAGCAGAAGTTCTCAGGACTTGAGACCGAGCATGAAACTCTCAAGAAGAGTGACGATGTCTGGAGGGACCTGATGATAGAGCGGTATATGGGAGCCGAGAAAAACCTTGAGGCAATGCTAGCCAACAACAAGCCCAAACACTGCAAGGAGGGACTCGGATTTAGTTATGGAGCCTCCTCATCTGCCCCCATACGCTCAGACAATCGGCTGACTGATAGATTTGTTCAAGGGGAGACATTGAATACTGAATCACTAAACCCCCTAGCAAAGAACAAACAGAAGATGAAGGAACCTCATCCGAACTATCAGAAATCTGAAGAGAAAATTAGCTCAAAATCACCCTAGTTCAGTCAAGGGGGAACCAGCAGAGTCAAATGGGCTGATTAGTATGGACCGCCGCAGCTGACACATCCAGCTCAGTATAGGTCGCATTATTATGATCCTATAGTTAGAAGGGGTTCCAAGAGTCAGAAAAAGAAGAAGAATGCCGTTCAGAAGGCTAAGGTCAGCAGTCCACCACCTCAGAAGATCAGGACTCCTGAACCTGTAAAGCCTCAGAAGTCAACATCAACCAGTCCAGTGGTTAAGTATGTTGATCAGAGTGGAAAGAAACTGTCTGAGACCACCAAGGTCGTAAGACATATTTGGGTTTCCAAAAATAATGATTAAGGACCCAAAATAAAAAATAAAGGGTACCTGAATATAATTTTTTTTTCCAGGTGCACAAGGACCTTTGGTACATGGACAACGGATGCAAGAGACACATGTCGTACCAGTTGAGCCTACTGAAGAATTATATTACTGAAGAAGGACCCAGAATCGAGTTCGGGGACAACGCAAAAGGCTATACCAGAGGCTATGGAACACTCAGCACTGGAACAACCATAGTTCCAAGAGTATCATATGTTGAAGGACTTCAACATAATCTTCTCTCTGTTAGTCAATTTTGTGCTTACTCACTTCAACATAATCTTCTCTCTCTTAGTCAATTTTGTGATAACTCGAATAGAGTGATTTTTTACACTGGTTTCTGTGATGTCATTGAAAAATCTACAGGGAAAATAGTGTTATGAGGTTCGCGCAAAAAGAACATATACATTGCTGAATGGAAATCAACATAACCTGAAGCATGCTTGCTGGCGAAGAACGACAACAGAACGGGATGGCTCTGGCACAGAAGAGTCAGCCATCTCAACTTCAAGACGCTCAACAAGCTAGCTAAAAACGCTCTAGTGAGAGGACTGCCGAATGAAGTGTTCAGCAAAGACACTCAGTGCGAGACATGCCTGAAGGGAAAGCAAACGAAGACCCAACTCTAGTGAGCTAAATCCCCCTGAACCTGGTGACTCAGTAGACCCAACTCTTGTCACTGAATTGCTTCAATCTCATAATAGTACATCTGAAATGCCTAACTCACCCACTATCTGTGTTGAACAAATTTCAGATGAATAAATAAGACATCGTCGATCGTGGCTGGATGCTCACTCTTCAGACCTTATCATTGGAGATCCTTCAGCAAGTGTAAAGATAACATTCAGATTATGCCAGGGAGAGAGTGCTTTATATTCCTGCTTCTTGTCTACTGAAGAACCTCAGTCAGTTGAGGATGCACTTAAGGATGCTGACTGGATCATTGCTATGCAAGAGGAGCTAAATCAGTTCACAAGGAACGACGTATGGGAGCTTATTGACAGACCCCAACATCAACATGTGATCGGAACTAAATGGGTCTTCAAGAACAAGTGAGACGAAAACAATGTCATAGTAAGGAACAAAGCTAGACTCGTGGTAAAAGGCTACTGTCAAGCTGAAGGGATAGATTTTGACGAAACGTTCGCTCCAGTAGCAAGATTGGAGGCAATCAGACTATTCCTTGCCTACGCAACACATCAACGCTTCAGAGTATAACAGATGGATGTGAAGTCAGCATTCCTAAACGGCGTACTGAAAGAAGAAGTCTATGTAGAACAACCTCCCGGCTTTCAGTAGGGACATCAAGTGTATAGACTCAGAAAGGCTCTATACGGGTTTAAACATCATTCGTGGCCACGTCAAAAAGAAGGATATCAGAATGGAGAAGATCCATACTGACCATCAAAGGGCCGATATTCTGACCAAGCCTCTAGCTGAAGCCAGATTCAGAGAACTTTCAGTAGAGCTAGGTCTGTTGGACCCTACTGACTCAAGTCAGTAAGTGGATTCAGGAGAGGAGCATTCAGCAAGGGGGAATGTTCATTCTCAGTACTAGAATCATTCAGTACACAGAGATTTAGTAACCAACTACACGAGGTATCAGTTGACTACGATGTTCAGCTGACAGGTTTGCGGATCTCTTTTCAGTAGTCTACCCAGTATTTAATGCCATTATGATTTTGATTCAGCATCGTATTCAATGCCTTAGAGAATGTCATTGATTATAAACGGTTTCATTAAATGCACAACATTCTATGCTAAGATTGTTGAACTCTACATTGCATTAAATGCATGTCATGTCAACTTACTTCTTAGGCTATATACAACTGTAATTTGACTTAGGCGGCTAAGTTGATCATTACCTCTTATAAAATCTAATCTAGACCGTCCATCCATTAAAGCGGGATTTAAGCTGAGCCGTTGATAAAAAACTGTTCATCTTCACGATCATATATATCAACGATTAAACACTGAAACCGCCATTTTCACTCTGCTTTAAACCCTAAAAATCTCTGAGCTTAAAATTTCCTTCTTGCAATCTGCATTAACCATCTTTCAGAGATTATTTCAGTAAATTTTACATGCTTATTAGTATTTATGCTTATTTATTATATTATTTGTTACTAATACTGAGTTCTGCAGATTCAGATATGGCACAGTCAAGCGGTGTTACAGTTGTTTCTCCTGTGAACATGATAGAGATTTTGGAGAAGGACCGGGTCTGGTGCGAGCCTATAATGGAGTTCGACACTTGCGAATTGGACCTCATGGACGAGGTGTTTGATGCGCTCAGGGCATCAAGCCTCGAAGCATTCCTATCGAGGAAACCGGCGTATTTCCTCCCCCGATAGATCTCAGAGTTATACTTTAACCCCGAAGCATTTGACAGCTATAGCATTGGCAGATTCATAATCCATCACGTGGTTCACCCCTCCAAAGCCGATGTTGAAATAAAGAAGATGTCTATCAAGCAGGCTCTTCAGAGGAGTTTTAAGCTACCAGACAGTGGAATCAGTATAGTGGGGTACAAAGACGACCTTTTAGACGAGTACTTGGAGATCTTCTGTGGGGAGCCTACATCCTTCCGAGCCGCGTTCTCCAAGAACTCCATGCTGCATCAGTACCGTGCCCTATATAGTCACTCAAATCCTGACAAGTCAAGCGGGCTCCTTTGATCAGGTGTCCAGACCGAAGCTGCAGATGATGATGGCGATATATGATAGGGCTAAGGTTAATTGGACTGAGTTCTTCCTCAGAGAATTTCAGACACAAGCTGTTAAATTCGATAAATTCACGTGGATTCTGAGTTTCAAAGGGAAACTGCTGTATGGGATGAAGCTATCCGTGATGATCGAAGATTTGTGTTGACGACAACATCACGTACGCAGATAAGGGATACTTCAATCCCAAGAAGGTCCGCTTTCACACCAAAGCTGCAGCCCTTCAGCAGATTGGGGCAGGGCCAGCTGAGGTAGGAAAAGGGAAGAGGAAGACTTCCACACCTACCAAGAAGGGGTCTACCCCTCAAAAGACCCCTCAGAAGAAATAGAAAAAATCTTCTGCGAAGGCTGTGATCATTCCTCCCTTTAGACTGAGAGACGATTCAGACTCATCTGACAAGACAGACTCAGTAGAGAAGGCTGTCTCTGCTGAGAAGGCAGTTTCAGCTGAGAAGGAAGCCTCAGCGGAATAGGGGACCGAACCTGATCCTACAACTCCTATATCTCAGTCCCCACTTGACGTTCCTCCACTCAGCAGCATTCCATCTGCTGAGAAAACCATGTCTCCTATTGATGTAGACAACATGGAGACCAGCACTAAAGCTGACACCATCGGGCTTGAGGCAGAAGCTCTTCAGAACAGAGCCACCCGAGAAGTCTCTAAGGCCATACCAGAAATCACAAGTCACTCTGACTTGGTAACCATAGCTCAGAAGGCCAAACTTCAGATGCTGATAAGGTTCCAGGACTGGATCACTCTAGATCGCCTGATCCAATACCAGTCCTATGAACGACTGAATACTGAGGAGCTGGAAATCCGCCAGTAGATAGTCTACTCCGAGCCTGCGGATATTAGTTCGCTCGAAGATTTAAGGGCGGCAATGCTAGCACTTCTTGATGACCGCATGCCTTCAGTAACTGTGCCTTTAGAGGGTTCAGATCCTGATGATCAGGACCCACCCCGTGATGCAGGCCTTGAGAAGCCTGCTGAGGGTACTCAACTGGAGGAGGGAGGTCAACCCTCAGCTGACCGACCTGTCAGCTCCCTCCCTCTAGGACAGTCGATAGTTGGAACCTCTCATGTTGTGGACCCAAAATAGCTTTTGCTGGAGTCTACTTTTGAGGTTGCGCCCAGCTCCAAAGGCCGACGTTCCCGAACTATGGCCAAGGCTCTGACGAGTCAGGGGGCTCAGAACCGCCTCTTGGCAAAGGCCGTCCACCGGAGTTGGAAAAAGGCCACCACAGCTCAAAGTGAGGAAATCACGGAGCTGAGGACATCCATTCAGCAGACAACCACTCCTGATTTCTCTGCCATTCTCACAGACTCACTAGCCAATCAATGAGTTTCAAGGCAGCTCAGTCAGAACACTTAAGTCATATCTCCACGCTGGCTCAGGCCTATGAGCTTAGAATAGCATCGATTCAACAGGCCTGTAAGGAGAAAATAGATGCCAAGCTGAAGTAGATTCAGGAGATGGTCGATTCCTCTCACCACAAATACGGTGATGATCTGATAATAGAGAGGAACGATCTCCACCTACGACTCGAGGGTATGCAGAAAGCCTTGGATAGGCTAGTTGCTGCATACTCAGCCTTGAACAACAAGGTGGTTCCAATCCCAACCCCAGGCGCAATAGATGATGCCAAAAAGGGGGAAAGGATAGTAAGGGGGAAGAAGTCAGCATCTGGAGTTCCTCAAAGTCAATCAGCTCCCACTGACCCCCTCAGGAACAGATAAGGGTCAGGCCCAGGGTGTCTTTAGCGCTGGAGATGTTGTGCGCACTGAGACTGGCCCAAGTGGCTCACGACCTAAGGAACCCAAGGAATCAGCAACCCAAACTTCTGCCGAGCATATCAAAGAAGTTGCTGAATTCCTTGAGGAGGATTCAAAAGAGGAGGAAGAGACTCCTCTGCCTCCACCAGTGGCGGGAAAAGGGAAGAAGCGGTTGAAAATCCCTACCCCACTGAAGAAAGGGACTAAACGATATATCAGTCTAGCTGAGCAAGCCCAAATCAAAGCTGACGAGAAGTTAGCAAGGGAGCTAGCTGAGGCTGAAGCTGCAAACAAGCCAAAGAAGGCTCCGGCTAAAGCCAAGACAAAGGCATCAGGAAGGAAACCTGCTACTAGGCCTCCTCCTAGAAAGCTTAAGATCAGCGATGAAGCTGATAAGGAGAAGGAGAAAGAACAAGAGGCTGAGCAAATTGAAGGAGCTGAGCAGACGCAACAGCAAGAAACTGAATCGCAACAGCAGCAACATCAAGAAAGGAAAAGGGCTGAGCCAACAATAGATGAGATGATCAATTTCAGCATCATTGCCTTGGACAAAAGAGCTCAATATTATCAAAATGAAGAGTTCAGGCGGCAAGAAGCCTTAGCTAAAGAGAAGGATGTTGAAGTAGCCAGGGAAGCTGAACGACTGAAGCCCAGGCCACCTCCGCCGAAAGACACTGAAATTCCATAGAAGTACAGGCGAGGCAGGAGACCAAACAATCAGAAGATTCACAGATGGCCTCGGGTGGACAAGTGGATGCTGTGGGAAAAGACTCAGCAGTAGGAGACACTGAAGGCCGAGTTCATTAAAAGATACTATGTATGGAGATACTGGCCTGAGTCCCACAGAACCAAGCCTTTGCTGACTGACTATTCAAATGCAATATGGAGATCTACAGCTTGGTTCAGAAGGCCATTGAAGACAAGGAATATATTCAGACCCCTGCTCCCAGACCTCTGCCACCTCCTCAGAAGCTAGATGGCTCTCTTTACACAGGTGTGATAGAAGGAGAGGTCAGGAATACTGTTGTGGCACTAGAGCTTGATGCAAATGATCCTGATGATGTGCCTAAGATTCAGAAGCTTCGGAAAGATACATTCCAAATGTATGGACTCCCTCTACCTGAAGATAAGTCTAAAGATTTCAAGGCAAGGATCCAAGGGGTCAGGAGATAGCTCCTGATAGCTTCTTAGTTTTTGATAGATAGCAAGAGATGTAAATGTACTGAACTTCCATATATATAATACATCTTTGCTGTTTGGCCTTGACAACACCTTATTGTCTCTATGGCCTGTTTATTTTAACCTAACACTCAGAATCACCTAAGTGATTACTGACTCACACACTCACTGATTATTCTGTGTTTGTTTGTTTTTGCTTAGATTGATAGATTCTAGTTATGGGGGAAATAGTTGTTAGAATTATTTCTGTATCCCTCAGTAGATTAGAACTTTATGTACAACTCCACTGATTCTACTTGTAATATTTGTAAGGAGTCTGTATCTGATAGTTTGTAGTGATAGGTTTTGGCATCATCAAATAGGGGGAAATTGTAGGGAGATGATTCAACAGTAGATTGTTTAGATGTTTAGAAGATTTGGATGATCCCAAAACCCTAATTTGATTGGTGAACCATTTTGTTGTAATAGTAACGCCTTAGTCTCTGAGAGTTTCAGACTCAGTAGACTGTCCTTCAGCATGGTTCAGGCTCAGAGTTCTGTCTGCTGATCCCTCAGCAGACTATCCGCCTCAGTACCATGGAGTCCTACTTGGACTCGGCGGGAGCAAGACATGCGAGAGGTGTTTAGATTCGCATAGTGTTGGACTCGAGCGGGAGCAAAGACACCGAATGGAGTCAGTAGAACTGGACTCAGTAGGAGCCGTTCACTGAACTCAGAGTCGACCTTCAGTAGAGTTGGACTCAGCAGGAGTATACTACTAAACCCAAGTCAAACTCAGCAACGGCCTGACAGTCTCCTTGATTTTCAGATGATCTTATATGTTAAATCAGTAGAGCCGTCCGAGGTTGTTCACATCAGAGAAGTCAGCTTCAGTATTTGCCTAGAAGTCTGTGTGTCTCAACC
The DNA here is from genome assembly GCA_028984105.1 of Lavandula angustifolia. Lineage (NCBI taxonomy): Eukaryota > Viridiplantae > Streptophyta > Magnoliopsida > Lamiales > Lamiaceae > Lavandula > Lavandula angustifolia. The sequence goes on from CM054817.1 coordinate 11,343,505, forward strand.
ACTTTCTACGCCTCGACCAATGACGAGCAGCCAGCTGTCAAAGTTCTAGTAAAAGCTGCAAGTCGACAACTTTCCAGAAATAGAGGAAAAGACTCTGCGCGATTCCTTAAAAGATTTGTTAGCTACCCAAAGAGAGTGGCACGTAGATCGTTCGTCTCCAATGGATCTATCCATAGCTTACCTCTATAAATAGAGGGAAAATTAAATCAAAAACACGACACAGAGCGATTTACGAGCAACGAACGAACTAAAACTCAAGCTTTCTGCAAGTACTTCAGAGAAACACTCAAAGCGAAAGGCGACATCTTTGCTCTAGGGAACCAAGCTGAATAGATTCAAAGCCTCTAGTATCCAAGTGATCGAACACGAACCCAGAGAGATTATTCATCATTGTTCATCACTCTAGAAGCCACTTTCTTGTTCCCTTCCCTCTAACCTAAGCTCCACTGAGATATCTTTAGGTTAGAACCGAAGGAGTTCATATCTTGAACTGTTCTTATTGTAAAGAACTCCTTCATCGTTGGAGAGTTTGTCAAACTTTATAGTTTAATCCTTGTAAACTGGGACTTGCTCAATATAATCCTCAAGTCCAGTGTTTGTCCAGTGCACAAACCAACTGAGATTAACTCAGTATAATAAAATAGCCTCATGATCTTTTCGGGACAGTGGACATAGGATTGTTTGATATCCGAATCACTTTAAAATCGTTGTGTTCATCTTACTGTTGCATTGATTTAACTGTTCATACTGAAAGCCGTTTTACAAAATCATTCAATAGAGTTTCAGCAAAGCTTAAACTGAATGCACTAATCTACTAAAACAGTTTTAATAAAAACGTTTTCAAACTCAACTGAATCGGCCTACACTATTCCGCAAGCTACTAAACTTTTATTGAACGGTACTGAATTCTGACATCAGTCAGCTAGCAGGCCTCAGTATAGTCAGTCACTCTGTCCACGCGATCCAGAACAACTTGCTTGGTCTACTGAACTTGTTCAGCAAGACACTCTCCTGAATTGGACTGTTCGCGTTTTAAGTTGAGAAAGTTTTTAGGTATATTCCCCCCCCCCCCCCCCCCCACACACACACACACACCTGAACGTTTATCTCGGGACCAACATTTATATAAAGATAAGATTGAAACTGAAATTTACTTTGAAATTTGACATTCGATTGTATATATGCATAACTATACGTACATCTATAACTAGACATTCAATGCGATACTTAAATCGCTTGATTAAATAAATTAACACAAACAAAACAAAACAAATAAAATAACTATATAAAATAAAACACAAACAAACAAATCGTAGAACAAAACTATTAGCAACATCCACGGTATACATTTCCTTTATTGTTATTATTATTTTGGTAAACATCGTTTACGGTGAAGTTGTCGGCATTATGTTGTTATTAATAGTTTTTTCCTAGAGCATCTCGATGAAAAAAATTGTGATTATTGATTTTTTATTAAAAAAAAATATGAAAGGTCCATATAAAGGTTTACGCTTCTTGGTTGCTCTAGTTGTAAACTGTTTATATTGTTGTAATAGGTTTTAATTTAATCAAAATATTCGATTAGATTAATAAAAAAAAATCTCCTTGGTAGGCTATTAAGTACTCCCTACGTCCCATTATTAATGTCTCACTTGTCTTTTTTGGTTGTCCCATTATTTATGTCTCATACCAAATAAGGAAATAAATGAGTGGATCACAAATTCACAATCAATCTAAGCAAGTGGACCCCACTCCTTTATACTTTTACACCATAACTTTACACCTTTACCCCCACTATCTTAATTACCGTGTCCAGTCTCAATGGGACATAAATAATGGGACGGAGGGAGTATATTTTTAATTATCTTCATTCCGTTATTATCAGCCGATTGCTTTTCAACACATATATTAAGTTGGTAAAAATATTTAAATTAATGTAACTAATTTACTATTAGTCATTTTTAAAAGGAGGTCAGCATTAGCGGGATTGGAACCGTAAACTTATTAAATACAAGTTTTTCAGAAATTTAAGTATAAAAAAAAGAAGAAGAAGAACCGACAAAAATCACGTGGTGCAAGAATCAAAAGTACAAAGAAAAAGTGTGCTTTTAGTAAATTATGCGAATTATTAATCAACAAGGTACGTTTAGTTAGATTAGTTTATGAAAAATATCAAAGATGAGATCTCGAAAAGAGGGGTAGGTGAGAATTGTTCGTTCCACGTTTATGTCGAGTAGATATCTAATTTCTTGATCCATAATTTTAATGTTTTGAATAACTCGATGCAGAAATTAGACATATGTATCAATATAAGAATGAGATCATATTAGTACAATCTTTGTAGTGAAAACTAAGAATAGATTAGGATCGTGAGATCAAATCAATAAATGATCAAGAATAGATTTTCACTTAAAAATCTCAATTGCACTTATAATGCAAAAAGTTTATACTAGGGGTATTATTGTAATCCCTGAAAATAAAATGTAATTCACATTAATTTGTATATTAGTTCAAAAAGATCACTTATTAGTGAGTTATTCTACCGCATATGGTGCATTACATCTATTTTTTTGCTTCATCAAGTGTATTATATTTATTTATATAATTGTCACCGCGTTAGATTTTTATATCTAAAAATGCATTATAGTTTGTAATTCTACCAAAAACGGTAATATGCATATTAATTTGTGTATTAGTGCAAAACCATTCACTTATTAGTGCATTACTTTACTACGTATGGTGCAAATATATGTTTATATTGCTTCAACAAAGTATTATATATATAAAATTATCATCGTGTGAAGATTATTCGAACAAAAACTGCATTTCTTGAAATTATGTCTTTTATATCAGAGTCGTCCAATTGTTTGATCAAATAGTCTTAGATGTTATTGTAAGGCAGTTCTCCATGAAACTCAATCGGCCAACCCTATAAATATATTTGTAACATATCTTTTTTACTTTAATAATTTAGTTTTTCATAAAAAGTATCTAATTAGTTATTTGAATTGTATAGATCTCTATGTGCAGTATATATTTTCAAATGTGAATAAGCATCTTTGTTTGAATAATTTTTTTTTTTTGTTGTAGGATTAATATGAAAAATATACGAAAATATAATATTGATGAATTTATAGGTTAAATATGTTTTTAATTCATGAAAATTGGATTACTTTAAGTAACTATTAGTTTTTAAAATTATTATATAGGATATGAGTTGGTGCAGAGACGAGACTTCAGGTGTAGAGAGGAGGGGGGGGGGTTGAACACACCTGAGCGTTGTGAGTACCGCATTACTAAAGGAAATAAATAGTAGGAGAGAAAATTGTACCTTCCTCCACGTATGTTGTTGCAGCTCTGATTGTTGCTCATGTTTCAGATCTTCGGATCTGTGTCCCGGCCCTTCCGCTCCACCGTGTGGACAGAGATCTGAGAGGGATAAATGAAACTGCTCTCACACGTTCTCACGTTTTCTGAATTATGAATTGCGTGAATTGTATCTGATTTGCTTCCTAAACGTGTATATATATAATATAATGTATATAACATTATATTATAATTGTGGCTCATTAGTAATTATATTGCGAATGGGCTTCCAATAAATTAATATCACCCTATGATATAATTAATAATAATTGGGTCATCTATTTATCAATTAATTAACTCAGCCAATTAACTCCAGATAAATAACTTCTATATTATTAAATAATATTTAAATACATTAATATATTAATAATAATTTTTGAGAGAGCATAATAAATACTGGGCAATTAATTGGGCCAGACCAGGGATCCAATACAAGAATAAAGCCGGGCCTCAAATTAATTAATTATCTATGCTCAACCAAGAGCAAAATTAATTAATGAACACAAATTCATTCCACTAGAGAATCCGTGCTGACTTACCCCTTTATCCCAACTTGAGCATGGGCTTGTATTTTAGACTTAATCAATCTCTATATTTAAGATAGAAATATCCGTTAATTAATTAAGCTCGCCGACAACTTTAATTAATTAACATCTTATTGTATTCCTGAGTAGTACCACTCCGCCTTATTAACACACTTGAACTTAATCAACCGGCCGGGTTTAGTGTGCTAATCCTTACGAGTTCCTCAGGGAATATTATCAACCTATTTTACTAGGACACGGTTGTAAGATACAGACAACCAGCTTGAGCTACAAATAACTACTAACACCCAAGATACGTAGATCCGTTCGCGATGACGTTCACCATAGTAGGTCAAAGCGATAGATAGCCAAATGCACTCAGCTGAAGTCTTACCAAGCTTAAGACCAGCTAAGTCACCGAGATCTTGATTCTCCACTAAGGTCAGTCAGTAAAACACGTCTCACTGTGATCCATCAATACACCACTTAAGTGTACCAGTAAAGACAAGCAGCCAAGACAACCCACTTCTTATCTAAACTGCAGCTTAGACTGACAACTTATCCTTAAGTTGTCTCAGCTGTGATAACTGTTTATATCTTGTCAGTTCAACTAATTTGTGTAGTCTTATGTGATACCCGACACACTACAGAAATCTAACTTTTATACAAGATAAAGGATTACATGTGCAAATATATATATTTATCAGATAGGAGAATAAAATAGTAGTAAGGACAAAACACATTTTATACAAGCATAAAATTTACTTCCAGTATACAAAATCTCAACAATTCTCCCACTTATACTAAAATAAACTTTTAGTATATAATGTGTCAGTTCTAGTACTAACAAGTACAAACAAAAAAGCTCGGCTATATGTCCTATCTATCACTGCATCTTCTCCCACTTATATAAAAGTTTCTAAAGTCCTAGGTGGGGGGCATCTCTACCACTCCTAAGCCACGAACATGCTTTTCGTAAGCCGGAACTGGTAAGCTCTTCGTGAAAGGATCAACTAGGTTGTCTTCAGTTCCAATTTTGTCAATCAGCACGTCTTCTCGATGTACGAATTCTCGTATGATGTTGTACTTCCTATCTATGTCTTTAGACTCCTTGTGGGATCTGGGTTCCTTTGAATTTGCCACTGCACCCGCATTATCACAATTAACTGTGATTGCCTTAGGCAAATTCGGAACAATATCAAGATCCAGGATGAAATTCTTCAGCCAAACTGCCTCTTTCGAAGCTTCTGAAGCAGCCACATACTCTGCGTCCATGGTTGAGTCCGCAATGCATTTCTGCTTTGCACTCCTCCATGAGATGGCTACACCTCCCAAGGTAAACACATAACCCGAGGTAGACGTCTTCTCGTCTCTATCAGCCTGGAAATCCGAGTCTGTATAACTCAAAGGCACTAGACTGTCTGATTGGTAAACAAGCCTATAATCTCTAGTCCTTTTAAGGTACTTGAGAATATGTTTTACCGCAATCCAGTGCTCCTGTCCAGGGTTAGATTGATATCTTGAGACCATGCATACATCATATGAGATATCTGGTCTCGTACAAAGCATCGCATACATGAGACTACCGACAGCGGAAGCATATGGTACTAGCCTCATACTTTCTATCTCTTCAAGTGTTTTAGGGCACTGATTCTTTGATAGAAAAAATGTCATGTCTGAAAGGTACTGAACCTCTTTTAGCATTTTGCATGCTAAAACGAGCAATGACAGTGCCAATGTAGGACGCTTGTGACAAGCTTAACATCCTTTTCTTGCAATCTCGGATAACCTTGGTCCCAAGGATGTAAGCAACTTCACCTAAGTCCTTCATTTGAAACTGCTCGGATAACCACTTCTTTACATTTGATAACACTTCAACATTGTTGCCAATGAGAAGGATGTCTTCTATGTAAAGTGCAAGAAACATCATTGATCTGTTAACACAAACACGGTACACACACACCTCGTTAGTACAGGATACAAATCCGTAGGATTTGACTACCTCGTCGAAACGTTAGTGCCTTAACCGGGAAGCTTTCTTAAGTCCATAAATAGACTTCTTAAGCTTCCAAACTAGATGCTCTTCGCCCTCCTTCACATAACCTTCTGGCTGTTTCATGTAGATGTCTCTTCCTTTTTCAATGTGACCGCTTAGGAATGCGGTTTTGACATCCATTTTCCAGATTTCTAAGTTTATGTGAGCTGCTACGACAAGAAGAATCCAAATGGAGTTGATCATTGCTATAGGCGAGAAGGTCTTTTCATAAACGATACCTTCTTTCTGGGTAAAACCCTTCGCCACTAGCCTGGCCTTAAACGTCACGATCTCTCCATTCGGTCCTCTTTCTCTTGTATACCCACTTACTACCAATAGCCTTGCAACCCTCAGGTAGTTCAATGATCTTGTAACATCCATATCAGTTATGGACTTAAATTCTGAGTCCATGGCGATTCGCCATGAATCTGCATCTATATCTCCCACTACTTCGTTGTAAGTCTAGGGATCCATGGTATCTTGTTCATCTGCCGGGAGATGATCAAATGTCTCCCCAGTGAACGTATACCTATCAGGTGTAAATATCACCCTCCTACTACGTCGAAGAGTGTCAGGCACTGTGTTAACAGATTGTGCAGTTGCTCGTGGAGCTCTATCTTGCACAACTGGCTCTGTGAGTGGATCTCGATCACCTTGTAAATCCTCAAGGATGATCTCGACTCGAGACTTGTGATTACTAACATAATCCTCCTCTAAGAACCGAGCGTTGATGCTGACAACGATCTTCTATTCTTTAGGATCATAAAAGTAACCACCCTTCGTTTCCTTCGGATATCCTATAAACAACATAACCTCTGAACGAGGCTCTGACTTGTCGGCCTGCTTATTTAACACATAAGCAGGACACCCCCAAATATTTATGTGATGCATACTAGGCTTGTTCCCGCTCCACAACTCGACCGGAGTCGTGTTAACCGACTTGGATGGCATACAGTTCAATAAATATATTGTAGTCTCTAGGGCATATCCCTAAAAGGAAACTGGAAAAGTTGCATAACTCATCGTCGACCGAACCATCTCTAAGAGAGTTTGGTTCCTTCTCTCTAACACACCATTCTGCTGAGGCGTGCCCGGTGCTGTCAGCTGGGATGTAATCCCACATTCTGTCAAGTAGTCTTTGAACTCGTTGGACAGGTATTCCCCACCACGATCAGATCGCAGTGTTTTGATTTCTTTACCTAGCTTCTTCTCCACTTCTGCCTTGAATTCCTCAAAGGTTTCGAAGCAATCCGACTTATGGCAAAGACGGTAAACATATGCATACCTCGAGTAATCATCGGTAAATATGACGAAGTACTCATACCCTCCACGAGCTTGTGTAGACATAGGTCCACACAAGTCAGAATGAATCAAACTTAGTTCTTCTGTGGCTCTATAACCTTTTGCCTTAAAAGGCCTAGTCGCCATCTTTCCTTCTAGGTAGGATTCACAAGTTGGAAATGCTGCAACTTGGAGAGACTCCAATGATCCATATGTTGGTTTGGAGACAAGAGTCAGGTGTAGAGGGGGGGGGGGGTGAATACACCTGAGTACAAGTTCTTTTTCTCAAACGCAAAGGACAGCTGAGTTGTAGGTTGCAACTAAGAACAGTGCCAAATAGTAACCTTCTGATCGCGGGTCAGAGTGAGTCAGCTACTGAGTCTCTCCTACTAACTTTTGTCAGTATTTGATTCTCAGTCAAAGACTTAGTGCGGATAAGTGTGTAGGGCCCGGTAGACTTCGTCTCAGTTTGAAAACGTGTTTTTCACAAGTTAAATTATTTTGGCTAGTGCACTTTTCAAATACGTTTTATGCAAAGTATGAATTTGTAAGATGACTTGTATGCAGTGCAATATAACAGTAAACGACACAAGCAATTTTTAACGTGGTTCGGATACGCAAGATCCTACGTCCACGGTCCTGCTGAAAGGGAGGTCTTGTTGATTAATCTGAGCAAGCCTCAGTAAGGTATCTGTGTACTAGACAGACCCTTCTAAGTTATAGTCCTTAGCGACTTTACAGTTCAAACCTAAGTTTGAAGGGGAGGAGATTTTCTCCAACTATGAAGGAGTTCTTACAATAAGAACAGTCACAAATGTGAACTCCTTCGAAGGTTCTAAGCTATATATATGAACGATTGAGCTTAGATAGAGAAGAGGGATCTAAAGAAAGAAACTCTAGAGAGAAGAACTAAAAATATTCTGCTAAGCAAGTTCTTCACTGGATCTTCTTGAAGTCGCTAGAGTGTTCTGAAAGCTTGAGCGTGTAATCCCTTTGATATCCCGTACGTGGAGCTTGGAAATGCTTCTCTATTTATAGTTGTGACCCAGACATTTGCCCATTGGAGAGGACGATGCCACGTGTCAGAAACGTCCAAGGAAAACGACCATAAGTTCGAATTATTGCAGCAGAGTTGTTGGTTACTGTGCATGAGAGCAGCTTTAGTAGGTCAGAGCAGGTAGAGCTTAGACGGCTTCTCATTGGTCATGGTTTGTGGTAGGTGAGATCTGTCAGACATCGGTCTTCATCGGAGTTAACTCTCACTCATCCTCGTATGATCTTCTGCTGACTTTTGAATGATGTTAAAAGCAGGGTCGTTTCCTGTTGGACACAGTAGACCTGATAAGATCTCTGTCTTCTTCGTCTGAGTCTGCTGATGAGATGTCTTCTACTGAGCGGAATCAGCTGATGACTCTTGAAGGTACTGAGCTTGAATAATTTGTTCTCTTACTGATGTATGTCAGCTGATGAGATGTCTCCTACTGAGCGAGGTCAGCTGATGACTAGAGAACATAAGCTCTTACACTGATGACGTGGGGTTCTGGAAAGTAACTTCCTACTGAAGATCAATCCAACATTTACCCCGTACAGGACTTATACAAAAATGATAATGAATAATATAATCTGTCTAGCCTATTACATCATCTAGTCCTATCGACACTACACAAAGGATACAAGCCGGGTTTTGGGACCTTCAATTCCATAGCATGAAACACTATGATTTCCCCCATTACCCATAAATAGATAAGTCCTATTACAAGAACTACTGATAAAGTAATACTAAGTATCCTCTAAGTGGTTGTTAAGACAAACCACTGACTCATAACCCAACACCATATTTCACCAACCTTTGGATCATATTCAGATTGATATGACCTACTCGTAGATGCCATAGATAAGTTTGATTTACTTTTGAAGATTCTTTCCTCTTCTTAGGATTTGATGATGAGGAAGCAACATTAACAGAATTACACGGTTTAGAACTAATAGTATATAAAGATTCGTTTAATGGCCCACCACAGATAATATCAACGTCTTTCATGATAGAAACTTCACTATCAAAACTTGATTTATAACCATCCATGGTGTAGAGTTTTGAAATAGAAATTATGTTTCGCTTAAACTCAGGCACATATAAAACATATTTAAGTGCTAAAACAGAACTATCAAAAGATATATGTAAATCTCCAATGGCAATTGCAGGAGCTTTCGATCCATTGTCCATTGAGACTACCACCTCGCCATCGCTCAATTGTCTTTTCTGCAAGAAACCTTGCAAGGTGTAACAAACATGATCAGTTGCCCCCGAATCCACTACCCATTCGTGGGTAGAAGAGGAAACTAGAATAGTCTCAGTTATAAGAGTGACTCGCGTCTCTTTCTGTTTTCCCTCGAAGTTTGGAGATTCAGTTTTCCAATGTTCAACCTTACCACACTTGAAACACTTCCCCTTAGGTTTTGGAACCCTCCGGTAGGAGCTAACTTTGTGCTCTCACTACCCTTCTTGACATTCGTAGCCTTCTTGCCCTTTTTCTGAAATCCACCTTTTGGAGGGTTCCTTGAGTTGCTAGTAGTGTTCAAGACTTGGGTCCCCTTACCTTTAGTCTGACCGATGATTCCTTCTACAGTGGTTAACTCACTCGAAAGTTCATTTAGAGTGTAGTCTTTCATTGACATCACTACATTTAGGCGAAAAATCTCGTATGACTTAGGTAGTAACTGCAGAATGATATCTATCTTGATGCCAAGCTCCAAGATACCACCGACATTTGCAAGCCGATCTAGCAGCTCGATCATATGTAAATTATGATCCTGCACGGATGCACCTTCGGTTATAGAGCAGGTCGTAACCTGCCTTAAGAGATGAAATCTCTGAGATCTATCGGTCTCACCGAACTTTTCAGCCATAGAATCCCATATCACTCCCACATGTGGTGTATTTTCATACTGTGAAGCAAGAGAATCGATCATGGTAGATAGAATGACAAAACGAGTCTTGTCATTATCTTCTATCCACTTCTCTGATTCTCTTATCTACTCTTCAGTCGCCCCATTTTTCGGGGAGTTCAGGCTCAGGGGTACTTCTTAGTTTGGAACAATAGTGTAAGGTTTCTCTTTCACTCTTTATGAAATTATTTAAATTTAAACCCTTTAGGGTTTGGTTGGTGAGACTGATTAGGAACTTATGAAATTTTTGAACATACATATCTGAAATATAAAAGCATGTTATATTCACATATAATTTGTAATTAACTATCATTGTAACCTTTTGAAAAACCAATGATGTTAAATACTCAAATAGCCCTAGAGATCACACTTGTAAGCCACTCACGTGGATGTTTACTTGTGCACCCCTAGACCAAGCTATATACCTAGCTCTTTAATTTCAATCCACTTCTAGATTTTTAAAACGAATGGAATTAATAATCCGATATTTCTGGACCATGTCACTATTAATATTAAAACGCATGAAGGGACTTTTCAGGAAGTTGTACTCGCGGTGACATCTAAGCTTTGACCATTAATTTGACCGAATTAACATCAAATTCTCGAAATTAGCATACCTACGCAAACCATACCGCATTCAATTTGATTTAATTGGTAATCCTATTTAATTATTATCTGCTAGAGTACTCGTGTTCACTAGGCACGTAAGCCATTCAAGTGGACGTTTACGGCTTCGCTCCCACTACTCAATAATAATTAAATATCATTTTGGAAAATCCATCTCATAAAACTCGGTGTTCAAAAATATAAAAGCAAACCACTCAGGTGGGCGTTTACTTATATAATTGTTCCACTTTTGTGTAGGGTCCAATTAATGTAGGTCCGAATTAATGTTTAATATCACATTTGATTGGAATCTAATTAAACATTAATTAGTTTATTATTCGTGTATTCTTTTTCTTCAAAAGGTTCGTTTTGAATCATGCAACATCACATAATTCCTAAAGCATGCAATTTCTAAACGCACATAATAAAACGTGCCTGCGAAATATAAACATGCTCTAAAAACGACGTAAATCCTATTTTCATGCTTTTCTAAACGCAATTAATCACATAATCGCATGCTAAAGCATAAGAATAAATAAAAGCAAAAATAGGAAATTTAAAACGTCGTTATCGGGCTAAAAACAAACATATAATTCCAATATATTACATAGCCCGAACAAAATACAGTTCTTCGATATCTTGAAAAATCTTCGAATTTGGATCGAATCTGGAACTGTTAAGTTGTTGCCACGTCAGCAAGGATTCTGCCACATCAGCGCCACCTTAGCAGTTAGGGCTGTCGCCAGCCCTCTCTTTCTTTCTCACCCACAGCAGTGCGCCGCCGCCGCTGCTGGCAGCATTGCTGCCCGCCGTCTACAGGGGAGGATCATCAGCGGCCTTACCTCTCTTCTTCGGCCATCACCGCCCTGCGCCGCCGCCTGAAACGTGACGCAGCGCCGCGGAACGGCGCGTAGTCTGCACCTCCGCCTGCGCGCGGCTGCCACCCCTGACGCGGCCGTTCCGGCCTACCTCCATCATCTCCAACCATGCCCGACGTCTCCCAGATGTCTGGGCAGTGATGAATTGCCACCTAGAGCCGCCGCCACGACCTGGTGCTGCTAAATATCGCAGCCCGTCACCGGCGAGCTCCCAGCCCAAATTCACCCTTTCCAAGCTGCGATTTCGATCAATTGAAAGAGGGGAAACATAATTGGAACACTCACGACCACCGTGTAACAAATTCTGGCAAAGATTGTTCCTCAATTTTTCGAATTTCAAACGAGTCGCCGGAAATAATTCATTGTGAGCAACAAACTTTATGCTGAGTGATTTAAAGTCAGTTTTATGCAATATGAACAGTTAATCAATGCCCAGAGCGAAATTAATTAATAAATACAAATTCATTCTACTAGAGAATTCGTGGTGACTTACTCATTTATCCTAATTTGAGCAGGACTTGTATTTTAGAGTTAATTTATCTTCGTATTTAAGAAACAAATACCATTAATTAATTAAGCTCACTGATAGCTTAAATTAATTAAGATCATATGCTAAGTAGCAATCCCTCCATCCCATTTGAAATTACACACTTTCTTTTTCGGGCGTCCCATTTGAAATGACACGTTTTTAAAATGGCAAAGATTGTGTGGACTACATTTAACTATAAAAAAGTTAAACAATCTACACTATATAACACCACTTTATTAATTCTCGCGCCCAAAAGAAATGTCTTATTTCAAATGGGACGGAGGGGGTATCACTCAACCTTATTAACACACCGGAACTTAATTAACGGGCCAAGTTTAGTGTGAAAAACCAAAAAGAGAGAATGTAATTGAGGGATAATGTGATGAAGACAGAAAACATTTAGTTAAAAATCAAACAAAACAAAAAAAAAACTTATTTACTCTTGCTGAAAATTATTTTTTCCCCTTTAAATTAAAAATAAATTAGAAATGAACCAAAATCTGAAATCATAAACTACTAAAATAAATGATCGAAATTGATTTTAATTTTTATATACATTATATATGGATATTCATTCCCCCATATATATTCAATTTAGATATACAATTGTAACACTGGCGGAGAAAAATATACATTGTAGGAGGCATTTACTTCTAGATCGATATCCTTGGAATTATAAAACAAAACTTGATATGCAATTGTAACACTTGCGAGAAAATTAATACTTGAGACATTTACCTCTATAACATCTATATATCCTTGAAAGTATAAAACAATAGCGAATTTAGGATGCAATTATAAGATCTATATTCTTGAAATTATAAATAAATATTAAAACAATCACTATTTTTGTTCAATAAATTTGAACCCATACAATACCACGTGTACCTCGGTAGACTAATTAGGCCAACCGATAAATAAATTATACTATCGCACGTTATCTTTAAAAGTTACAACTATCAATTATTAAAGAACTTATTTGATAAAATTTTCCTAACATATTGACTGATTCAAATACCAAATTGCCGCTTAAAACTTGTTTCTTTCAAAAGTAGTCGTTATGTGACATAGGTAGTGTTTGGAATAGCTTAAATAAGCTGCTTATGGACCTTTTTCACCACAGAAACACTTTTTTTAATGTTTGGAATGAAAGCTTCTGCTTTTTTGAAGTTTAAAATAAGTCAGAATAAACAGAAGCCCATAAGCTGGTCTGTGGGTGCTTTTTAAAAGCAGAAGCCAAAAAACTGAAAAACAGCTTATAAGAGTGTTTGTTACTTTTTCTAAAATTAAGCTGCTTTTTTTTCTAATATTGCAAACACTAACAATTTTTGCTTAACAACAACTTTAAACAACTTTAACCATAAGCTCCTAAAAGCTACTTATAAAAGCTCTTCCAAACACTACTATAGTCAACATGAAAAGGATTAATGACTGGTTTCTCTTTTGTTTGAAAAAATTAATAATAACTTGTGGTTTCTCTTTTGTTTTTTTTCATGGTCACGGTAATTGTCAAATTAAATGTACGAGTTATATAGTACCATTGGATAAATCATATATAACGAACACAGTATTAATATATTGGTGTTTTTAGGAAAACGAACTCGTTGTACAGTATATCGTAGATAGAGTGTATTTATGAGAAGGCTGCAAGCTCTTGACAGCTAACTCAAATCTAAAAATGTCAGGAAGAATTCAAATTCTCAAATAAAGAAAAGAGGGATAAAACTTCTACACACAAAATTTGACTTTCAACCTTATCGCTAAAATTTAATTTAAATTTTATAGTGATTGACAACTTGCACACTCGTACTCAATTTGTGTGCTCAATTTCTTGTATTGAATATAAATAAGTTTCATGTTTCAGGAAAATTTAATGTTATAGGTAGGAGTAGTGACCCTCATATATTAAAATATTAAGATTAACTTGTATCTCTAAAATCAATAAATCTCTATCAAGGTATGTTAATATAAAATATTTTTTATAACAGTAGGTAGACCTATTATTATTTATAACTCTCTAAATTAATATTATCGGGACCGTGAGATTTTATTATTTTAGAGAAATATTAATTTTTTGATAAATTAATATTTATTAATTTAAAGAGATTTCTCGAACTTCAACGAAATTGAATGTTAATTCGATGAATATAAGAAGTTATAAATTTATCTATATATCATTTTTAATGTCATTTTACTATTTACTATTTATAAATAATGAATTATATTAATTTGTTAAGAAATAATGAATTTATCTTTTTAAAAAACAAGTGCAATAATATAGTTAACATTTATGAACAATAAAACATGTACAAAACAAAGCGTCTTGCAGATGATATCATAAAAAAGTTAGTAATCTTGTAAATAACTATGTATGTCCAGATTGCGCACATGTTTTAAAGTTCGAGTAGGTTAATACTCCCTCCGTCCCATTATTTATGTCCTATTGAGATTGGACACGGTAATTAAGATAGTTGAGGTAAATGTGTAAAGTTGTGGTGTAAAAGTATAAAGGGATGGAGTTCACTTACTTAGATTGATTGTAGTCCACTCATTTATTTCCTTATTTGATATGATACATAAATAATAGGACAACCAAAAAAGACAAGTGAGACATTAATAATGAGACGGAGGGAGGGAGTATAATTTATCTAGTATACAGTATAAAAAAATTGAATTAAATAATAAGATTAAATGGTGTAGTAATTGAGACTAATAAACGCGGAAACCAGCCTAACATTAAGTCATTGACAGTCGCGTGTTTCCAAGGCCGGTTAAAGACCTAGAGTCGATTACGCAACAGCTTTAAGCCTCGTTAATAGCAAGATTCGTTGTCGAAGTTTGAATGTACAATCAGCAGTAGTCAAACAGTATCGGTACAAATACAAATATAGCCCATCATCAAAAAAAAAAAAAACAAATATAACCATTTTATCCTTATACGGCGCAGGGTCGATAAAGGCCGATGGAGGGCCGATGGAATCCATAGGCCCTCCAACCTTAAAAAAAATAAAAATAAAAATAAAAATTAAAAATTAAACAGGGCCGATGGCCCTGAAGTCAAAAAAGAAAAGAAAGGGTTAAAAGGGCATCGGCCCCAAGCATTTAAAAAAAAAAAAAAAAAAAATAAAAAAAAAATTAACAAGGCCATCGGCCCCCAAGCAATTAAAAAAAAAAAAAAATTAACAGGGTCATCGGCCCCCAAGCAATTAAAAACCCCAAACATTAAAAAAAATAAAAATTATACAGGGCCATCGGCCCCAAGTATTAAAAAAAAAAATTGAAAATTAAACAGGGCCGATGGACTCCCCCATCGGCCCCCATCGGCCCTACCATCGGCCCCGCCGGATAAAGATAAAATGACTACTTTTGTGTTTTATTTTAGTTATAGGCCAAATTTGTTTTTTATTTTTTGATTTTGGCTAATAGAGTATATTTCCACATCTTCTTATATCTTTAATAAATAATATGTAGTTTATGCCACATTACAAGAATATTAAAATTTGTATTGAGTATGTCTCACTCATATTTAATAATTGAGGCATTTCTAACAGTAGCCAAATAGTAAAAATAGATATACATGTATAGCTCACCACTTAAACAAAACACAAATATAGTCATTTTGTCCTTATACGGCGCATGGCCGATGGGGGGGCCGATGGGGGGCCGATGGGGGGAGTTCATAGGCCCTCCATCGGCGGAGGGCCGATGGGAGGGCCGACGGGGGCCCGATGGGGGGAGTCCATAGGCCCTCCATCGGCGGAGGGCCGATGGGAGGGCCAATGGGGGGCCGATGAACTCCCCCCTTTGAGGGCCTAAGGAGGGCCTAATGGAGGGCCGAAGGAGGGTCTAAACTGAAAAAAAATGTGTACTGATTGAGGCCATCGGCCATCAGCAAAAATTATAATTTTTTTTTCAGTTTTAATGGCCTAAACTGAAAAAAAATGTTTACTAATTGAGGTCATCGACCAAAATTATAATTTTTTTTTTATGATCAATGGCCTAAAAAAAAATTACTGACTGATGGTCGATGGCCATCGGCCAAAATTTGAATTTTTTTTTTGAGGGCCCATGGCCCTCCTGCTTAATAATTTTTTTTTTTCAGGGCCGATGGCCCTTTAATTTTGCTTAACAATTGAAGGCCGATAGTTTTTTTTTATGGACTCCCCCCATCGGCCCTCCACCAATGGAGGGCCTATGGACTCCCCCCATCGGTCCTCCGCCGGATAAAGACAAAATGACTACTTTTGTGTTTTGTTTAAATTTCATGCTACATTTGTATTTTTTTTTTCATTTTGGCTAACAATAGATATTTCCACTTAATAATTTGTAAATTACACATTAAATGTAAATAATCATTGATGGGTCACATCATATAATAGCTTTTGTGAATTTCGAACCCCATGAATTTTGAATTACTATATTATTTCGAAATATCAAGTATATAGAATAGTGAATAACATGAGAAAAAAAAATAAGTCAAAAAAGGAATGAATACTATGAAATGGTCTAATTATCGAGACTCATAACGCGTAAGCCTAACTACAATTGACTGGTCTTTTTCATGCCAGATATGAGATCCTAACTCCATGTTTATTAAATGGTAGTAGCAGTTGCACCATCAGTACTCATATGATTGCCAATTAAATAAGCAAAATTGAATTCCCACAAATAACAATATTATCGTACACATCCTTAGATAATATATACTTCCTCCGTCCCATTATTTATGTTCCATTGGAATTGTGCACGGTAATTAAGATAGTAAATGTAAAGGTGTAAAGTTGTAGTGTAAAAGTATAAATGGATGGGGTCCACTTGCTTAAATTGATTATGGTCCACTCATTTATTTTCTTATTTGGTATGAGAGATAAATAATGAGATAACTAAAAAAGGCAAGTGGAACATTAATAATGAGACGGAGGGAATATATATTAAGCCAAGATCGCCATTTCACGTTGAGTTATTTTACTTCAATTTATTTGGCACGACGACCCAATCTCTATCACAATACACATAGATAAAACTATCATCAAATAGTTGTCAAGATCACATCATAATAAATTTTCTACACTTGAAACATGGCTAATAATTAATGACGGTAACATGTGCCATGCTCATTACTTCATGTTCACATGGTTCAATATCAGTTTCTAAAAGTCATTAATTGATTTTGCATTATCTTTATATATATATATACATAAGGGGTAGATGGTATCGAGAAGTGCATTGTTGATAGGAAATAGAAAGCATTCTAAATCATTCACTTTACTCATTAAATAACTTCATACATAATCTTTATGTAGAAGAGCAAAAGTATAAAGTATAAAATTTATATATAAATTTATATATAAAAAAGTACAAATAATGTGTATATTTTGTACTTCCTATGTAAGTAGCGCCAGCTCAAAGGTAAAACCACCAAAGAACATGCTTTAGGCTTCAATTTGTGGAAGACTTTCAATTTTTTTTAATTTTTTATATAAAAAAAATGTATAATTATGAAAAAAAAATAGTTCATTTATATACTCTCTCCGTCCCATTGATATAGTTCAGTATTCATTTTCAGGTTGTCCCACTATAATAGTCCACTTTCCTTTTTTAATAAACAATTACACATAATTTATTTAAGGGGCCCACAACTTTACACAACTCTACATAACTAACAACTCTCTTTAAAAACCGCGCCGAAAGAAAGCGGAGTATATCAATGGGATGGAGGGAGTAGTTCACAATTATTTTCCAACACTAGCTCAAGATTTTTTTATTTTACCCAATTCATTTAGAAATGACTCTGAATACTAATAGATTCAATCATTCTGGTAATTTTATTAGCAAAAATGATTTTTATTAAATATGTAATGAATTGGAATTTAGAAGAATATCATAAACACAGTTAAACAATATATAAACAACGAATTTGTTATTTATATATATCTATAAAATTGTTGTTTCACCCTCAATTCATTTTTCCATTCTCAAAATTGTCTCTAATCGCACTCTCACAATCCTACCTGCTTTCAATTTTCAATGCATCAACCGCCACGCCGTCGTGCCACAATGAGCAAGTTTTTGTTTTAAAATTTTAATTTTTAATTTTTCTTAGAGGAAGGTCCTTTTTCCTTATATTACATTAGGCCTCTCAAATTTTTGAATGGTTTCATGTACGTTTTTCTCTTCCTATTAAATCTACACCCGATATACATATATTATTTCCACTACCCTCATTCACGATATAAAACCTAATATGCATAAAGGAATAGGCAAAAAGAGATTTTGAACTTTTAAGTCAGATATGACCGTTGCTTACCTTATTAATAAATGAGATTAATTCATAATTTGCATAACAGTGGATGTACGTATAGCCTGGATGACTCTGTCAGTACTTTATTAATGTTACAAAACTCGAACTCTTTCGCGGGGAATGGCATATTCCAATGTGCTAGCTGGATCATAATTATGATCGATTTGGGGTCAAAAAAATTTCCTTTTTGATTGTTTGTATCTGTTTGGATTCATTTTTATAATAAAGAAATTTAATGATAAATTATTAAAAATAAACAATGCGGCTTCACGTTCTGCCTGACTCAGCTGTAAAGCAAAATAATTAGATGTCATTGTATGAATAGTAGTGAGAATAAAATATAATCCTTTTGATTTGCTCTTAGAGCCTAGAGGAACTTTATATAAGACATCTAACTAATTAAATAAGACTAATAATCATCATACAGTAATCTGAATTTGACATAATTAAGGTAAATTGCGCTATAAAGTAAATTGAAACACCAAAAGAAAAACAGCCACTAAATCACTAACATAAGTGTCTTAGAGTCGTTAGGCAAAGCGTACACTAACGCTTTGTTTGGTAGGCAAGAGAAATTGAGAAAAAAGAAAATAAAGAGAAAGATAATGAAGAGAAAGATATAGGAGAGAAAAATAGTGAATTTTATATGTTGTTTGGTAGGAGAGAAAGAGAAAAGAAAAAGAAGAGAAAATTGTATTTTCTTCTCTTTCTACCTTGTTTGGTTGTGTAGAAAGTAATAAGAGATAAATAGTATTATATTTGAAAAGACAAAAATATCCTTAACATAAAGAAAGCTAAAAAAATATTAACAAATTGCTAATATTGATGAATAATGGTTATTACAAGTGGAGCATTTCCAAAACAGGTATGTTATGCATCTTCTCCTAATAATTTGAATGCATTTATTTGGAGCTAATATAATATTTATGCTGTTTCGTTCTGTTTTGCAGCTTCAAGATCATGGTCTTTCTGAGATCAAAGTAATTCCACTGGTGCATACGATATATAAAAATCACACCCCTTACCTAGGTTATATTACTATGAGTTGTTACATAGATTCTTGTAGATGTAGTATAATGGTAATCTAAGATTCTTCTTTCATCAAGGTTTTTGTAAGTTGAGTAGAGAGAGAATAATTGAATAGAGAAAGAGACACATAAATGTCAAATTTATCATTTTGATAAAAAGATGATTGGCAGCCACAATAAGATTAAAAAAGAACAACCTTGCAGTGTTTATATTCGCTTCAAGATCAGTAACTTTCAGCTTCGGCAAGGTTTTAAACCTAACAATAAAAGCACAAGCTCCACAACAATACAAAGATTGGCAATTTCTAAACAGAATAGAAGGCTAGCAAACCAAAGCTTGCAAACATAAATATTATCATATAAACAAGTCTACCACTTAACTTTACAATATTTGGTGATCGCTGTGTTACACCAAATAATCCTGCAAAATTGCTAGAACTAGAATTAGTACAGCAACAGGTATCGAACACAGGGAACGGATAAATTCAAACTTAAAAATCCTATCAATCAAGATTTTTGGTTAGCGACCACGCAAGTTTTGAGAATAACTAATCCTAAGACAACGAAAATTTAAACAAGAAATAAACACGAAATTTATCTAATGCAAGTAAAAGCGGGTCCAGCAAGATGATTCACACACACACACAATCGATCATAGACACTAATAATTAATTAAACCACTTAAATCAATCAGTTGTAGGACACCGTAATTAAACTGACATATCCCCTATTCCCCCTTAATTAATCGGTAATCGCCATGGTGGGCATTGAAACGACTACTTCTCTAAATTAGATGCAACCTACGTTGGTGGGCAATCAATAGATTTAACACCTAATCAGCTTTAAGAACTAAGGGAACCCAATTTAGGAGCCTACTCGTATGGTGGACATCTAATAGTCTCCTACCAAATTAATCCAATTGCCCAAAGACAATTTGCTACTTATTTAGCCTAATCCCACGAGAAACGATGGAAGTACTAAATTAGCTATGAATTAAACTAACCTAGGGAGATCAAGCCTAAATTAATTAATCCAATTAATTAAACCTAGATTAATTCAGAACCCAAATGATTAATTTTAAGCCCTAGTCTCAC
>CM054817.1:12039422-12124429 GCA_028984105.1 Lavandula angustifolia
AAAAAGAGGCGAAAAGAAAACTTTCTAATTTTACATAGCATTACCATATTACATATTCTCTAGCATAATAGGCATGAATGGTAGACAACGAAAAAACAATTCTGTCACTCATAAGTTCAATGTTAACCTTTTTACAGAGTATGGTATTATGCATAGCAATATTAAAAGTTCTACTTGATATAATATGTCGTAAATCTAAGTCCATATATATTTGACGGAACTATTTGTAAGTTGGATACAAGTTCCATTAATACATATAAACAAAAATCTTATCGCAGTCCAAACAAACATTCTGGCAAACAGCAATTTAAAATCTTCGAGTAGATTTTTTACAACTAGAATGTGTAGAGGAAGGAAAACACTTAACAAGACGCGAAAGGGAAGGCTGAAAAGCAAGAAATAGAATATGTAATCATACCTTTGTCGACCTCCAATTATCAAGACACGACCTGTGGACATACTTTTGAGTGCCTTTGCAATGACATGGTGCAATTAAATCATCTCCTGTAAACCAAGAAAAAGAAACACAACTTTACAAAGAAGTATTCATCATCTCCAGTACTAGCACCATTTCATTCAAACAAATGCAAACTAGTGTTTCTCTAGGTTATCATCATCAATCTGCTACATATACGAATAACAAATAAGTACCTTCAGCGTCAAGGCAGATGCGGCATTGTGGTTGGTCTGTGCAAACTAGAGAAATACACTCATCAATTTCGGGAATTGGATGCTCATCAGCTATGGAAGTCTCCACGCCCACAGTTATTTCAATTGAGGACGAAGATTCTTCTGATCTTTCTGCTGTACTAGGCTGAGATAAGATGGGCTCTGTTTCTGATGTATCAGCTGCTCGAATATCATGGACTAATTGCATTGCTGGACCTCTGAAAGAAAATTAAGTAGAAAATTATGATGATAACATATATAGACATTGGGCATATGAACAGAGGAGCTTCCTGCATGGTGGGATAATAGAGTGGCAACAATTAAGGAAGCAGCTATTCACAATATAATTATTTGGTCTTATTTAAACATAGCCTATTATCTACATAATATAGAAACAGTTAAATGCTTAATGTAGGCCTGTGACCATCCTTGATTGACGAACAAGCTGCCAACAAGATCTGACTCATTCTTCGACACTGTCCATTAGAAAGTAGTTCTTTTATCCACTTCAAAATAACATAAATTCCATTTTTCGGTAAATAAAATAGTTTTAAAAAGTAGTCTAGGCTCACGTCTCGAGGTGTGCCTTAATGTGAGGCACTGAGGAATTGCCTCGAGGCAGTGCATATCCCCCAGCCCAGCCAACAAGGCGTATGCCTTGATCTTGTGAGTTACATGCCTCAAGTGCGCCTCCATTTCATGGGTTTAATAAGAATTTATGTTGTTTGTTACTAGGAAATTTGTAGTGTCTGTGAGTAGGTTACGGCACAAGGTATAAGAGAATTGGGACTCAGAGGAATTTCCCATAGTATTCATCAATGCTGTAAAAATCTTATACAGGAACGGATGTGTTTTTCTATGGTACTGCAAAGCGTAAGAACCGATGCGGAACAAGATGTAAGTAGATGAGCATGTATACATTCCAAAAACTTCAAAAAAAATAAAATAAAATCAAGGACTAAGAATTTTCTGCCATAAATGGCTATGTTTCTCATTTTTATCCAGCTCGAAAATCATGTACATATAGCCACCACCTACTCTCTTTTAGACACCTACTCCGGAACAATAAGCAACAATTACTGACAATAGGTTGTGGCCACACCCACTCTCTTTAAAGTTAGTGAATAATAAATTAAACTATTACAACATACGATACAATTAAAAATAACAATTAGTGGTAATATAATTTAAGGAAAATGAAAAGAACCGATGGGCTAGATGTCACACCCCGTAGATCGGGAGATGAGACGCACGTGGACGTCTTGATGATTGGCCACGTATTATCGTATTAGTATCTATTTTTTGTATTAGTTTCCTTATTAATTCCTTTAATTATATTTGGTTAAGTTGCTAGGGTTTAATTAAATTAGGTCTTAGTCGGATACTTATATATATCCGCTACTGCTTATTGAGTTGGTATCGAAAGTTAATTTTCTCTTATTCTTCTCTCTCAATTCTATCAACTCTCTCGATACTCTTCTCTTTCTCTCAATCAACTTTCAACTTTCTTTCTGTCTTCCTTCTCATCATACTCTCTGATCGACAATCTCTCTTCCTCTCTCAAAATCTCCTTCTCAATTATAATATGCAATTATCAATCATCATCCATTAACGTTTCAATTCCAGATCCGGAAAATATGATTAACACTCCGGCGGTTCAACACCGGTTTGTTACAGTGGTATCAGAGCAACGTTTCTGCGACTATGGGCTACTCCGGCAGAAGGCGATTAGAGCTGGATATTCGGATCGTCAACTGACGGCGATCGAACAATCGATTGCGGCGGCCTTCGAGCGGCGCTGCCGTGTTAAGGAGATGAATAAAGTGTTTGATTATTACAATCGTAGATCGGAGGCTCGCCGACGTGCAAACGGTAACTGGTATTCTGAAATCTCTCCACTCCCAACTATTCAACCAGTTTACTTAGATTTTGAAGTGGATGCAACACCTACTGCTGCCGAGATTCCGGATTTGGTCGGGATCGTTTCAAGCTCTCCGGCAGCCATCGTGATTGAAAATAAATCTCTCTCCAAGGAGAAAGAAGTTGTCGAAGAATCGGCTCAGCGGAGGAGCCGGCCGCCGTGAAGCCGAGCCTCGAGAAACAAGTCGTAGAAGAAACCGCATGCAGTGGAAGAGCCAACAGTTGTTGAAGTCGAGACGAAGGACGTGGCACTGAAGAGACGAAGGCCGAGGCCGAAACAACCGAAGAAGGCGTGGCGGAGAAAGAGCCGAAGCGGAGGAAACCCCTGCCGCGAAGAGGATGCTCCGCCATCGAAGCCGAGAAAACCGAGGAGTTTGGTCGGTTTGGTGAAGTTGAGTCTGTTAGGTTTCGATCCGTCCCTATTGTCGATGGGAAAATTCTGAGGAAGGGCGCTGTAATCAAGAAGCAAATCAATGAGAATGAAAATAGTGTCAATGCTTATATTGTGTTCAAAACAAAGGAGTCTGCACAAGTATCATTGACTCATGATATGGCCGTGGTTGGTGGGAACCCTATCCGTGTTGACAAGGCTCGCCCACCTCGCAAGAAATTGAAGGGAGACGACGCCCCTTTATTGTACGACTGCTTGCTTCCCTCGTCAAAGATCCGAGTCTTGGGGACAAGACTCTTTAAAGAGGGGAGTATTATCACACCCCGTAGATCGGGAGATGAGACGCACGTGGACGTTTTGATGATTGGCCACGTATTATCGTATTAGTATCTATTTTTCGTATTAGTTTCCTTATTAATTCCTTTAATTATATTTGGTTAAGTTGCTAGGGTTTAATTAAATTAGGTCTTAGTCGGATACTTATATATATCCGCTACTGCTTATTGAGTTGGTATCGAAAGTTAATTTTCTCTTATTCTTCTCTCTCAATTCTATCAACTCTCTCGATACTCTTCTCTTTCTCTCAATCAACTTTCAACTTTCTCTCTGTCTTTCTTCTCATCATACTCTCTGATCGACAATCTCTCTTCCTCTCTCAAAATCTCCTTCTCAATTATAATATGCAATTATCAATCATCATCCATTAACGTTTCAGTTCCAGATCCGGAAAATATGATTAACACTCCGGCGGTTCAACACCGGTTTGTTACACTAGAGGATAGTGGTGGCTAGAGGACAACGGGGGCAGCTAAAGGGCGGCGACGGTGCAAGTGACAAAAGTTGAAGAGGATGACAATGAGAGGAGAAGAGACGAGATGAGTGCGCAGAATGGAGACACACCAAATGCTTCTATGTCTGTTTCTTCCTTCGAGACGCATCACCCACCAAGCATGAACGAGGTGCCGCCTCGGAGTCGGTTTTCCAGCATCTTATCATCAACAGTGAAACACGTCTCAGTTCGTATGAATTGACGGAATTCCTTGCCATTCATTAGCCTCGAGGCGCAAACTTCAGCAATATGGATAAACCTAACTCTTAGTTCGTGACAATACCTAGAAGCTCATAAAATTCATAACGAACAATAGTGGGGGAGAGATGTGAGATGCCATTATGTGAGGGAGACGAGAGAGGGCGAGAGGGGTGTTGAATCTATAGCAGGAGTACAGGATATATTGAAAATAAGTACGTGTTTTCAGTTTTTAGGAGAAAAATGATGTGCATTTCTGACAATGTGTTCATTTAAATATGTCAATTCAATGGTCCTTGACATCTTTCAATCTTGAATGTGTTATTGATTATGTTTGTAGCGGTTAGTCCAGGCTCATATCTACTCAATAACATACAACCCCACACTACATGATCTCCCAGAGTTCCCGTACAATCCAGGCACATAATGCTTAACGGGGCAGTGAGATGAAGGGATATCCGTTTGTTGTCAAAATAGCTATATCTAAGGGTCCTTAAGCCACATCATTTTTTTTTAAACTACAATTTCTATCACTAGAAGCAATATATTCCATCTGTTCCTCTTTGTTTTCAAGATATGATGGAGTGAGGTCATTAGAATTGAAAACTGCATGAGCATAGGCATTGATCAGGAATAGAGGGCATCATACAATGCTTAAAAAGATGGGAAACAGAGAGCATCGTCCCTGATTCTGGAAAAAACAAGTAAATAAACACAAGAATCACAAACAACTATCAGCACACAAAAACGTATCCGATAACAGCAAACACGAAATCCAACATAAAGAATAAATAAACAAGTAAAATGGTGAGCAGGGGATACATAAGTAGTTGTACATTGGGATCAACATGAATCGAATCGAACACTGTGATGCGACATATAGAATGAAATGATAGGTTGACTGACCCGGTTTTTAAAGCAGACGCTCAATTTCACAAGCCCATCATTCCCAGCGAGTAATTAGGGTTTTGGAATGTGGAGCTGAGATCGAAACGGGAGCGTGGAGAGGGAAGTGCAAAGGAAAAAACGTCTGTTATTTTGCCGACGTCGACAAGAGCAGGACGGCGAGAAATAAATATTCTCCCACGTAATTTTTTACTTGTTTTATTAAACAAAGAATAAAAACAAAAATATTACCACGACATAGACTATAGTTAGGTACTTAGGTTATAATATTAATTAAAAGAAATTTAACTTAACTCAATTGTGTATATAATAGAGGGAAAATTAATGGTTATTTTAATATCTCCTCCACATTTATCAGTCATATTATAAGATGAATATTTCAGTCACAATTTAAATTAGATTTTAAATAAAACTTATTGTTTTGTAATATTTTACTCTTTTAATATGCACAAAAGTATAATAAATATTCAATACAAAAATCTATCAGTTATTTTAATCTCCTTTACTTTTGAGGAGATTAGTCGATGAATGTTGACATAATCATGTTGTTATTATAAAGTTGGATAAAATAGTTAATGATATAATTATATTTGCTCTAACAAAAGTTGGAAAAAATTATCTTTTTATATTATTATATTAATCAGATATATTAAAGTTAGTTAAACGTAAATATGCATGTAAATTAGGACAGATGAAAAAGTAAAGTAATATTTAAGGAGAAAATCGTGCATTTTAAGGGTGTACTTGCAACACTTATTATAAGTACTTTTTATTTATTTTTGCTTAAAATTGAAAAATGTTTTTTTAATCAAAAGTAGGTAGTTTTTTGTATTAATATTAAAAATAAATATTAATGATAGTTCCGGAAATTATGATGCTTTAAGCACTAAAAGTACCTCAATAGATATTTATGGATTTAAACGGATCTGGTATTTAATTTTAGAAAAGTTAACATAGAAAGTAGATTGTTACAAATATTAAAACTTGCTTATGCGATCAAAAAACAGATAAACAATTAAAATAAGCTATTGCAAATACTAAGGCCCCGTTTGGTTGACAGAAATGAATGAAATCAGAATTAGGAATCATTCGTGGAAGTATGGAATGAATGAATGATTCCTGAAAACAGTTGTTTGGTTGCAGCAGGAATGAACTTGATTCCAAAACCTGTTTGGTTTGACTGAAGAAATGGAATCAACTATTTTTTTAATTAAATACATTTTTATTTAACTTCATATTTTTTATGTTATATTATGATTAAATATTATAAAAAATGCTCTCATTTTTTTTAAATATTAGTTTAACATTTAAATATTAAAAATACAGTTACATAAATATAAAAAATCGTCTTCGTACAAATATTGTAATCCATAAATCAAACATAGATAGTTATCAAACATTAATAAAACTAAATCAACTACTACCTCTCCATTCATTAAATAAATCTTGAGCTAAAGTGTTTCTACAAGTAGTCCAAGCATTTGAAGGTTCAATGTGATTGATGTATTCAGTTGGAATACAACCGCTACGACTGTCGTCCTCTTCTTCGTCACCTCCATATTCAACATGATTATCAGTGGACATATATTCCCGAATCAGGTTATGTAGAAGAGCACAACATGAGACTATACGACCTTGCGTCTCAATTGGAAAAAATGAAGGACCTCATAAAGTAGCCCACCCTCCTTCCAACAATCCAAAACATCTTTCTATGGCATTCCTTGCTTTAGAATGCTTCATATTGAAGAATTCCTCCGCACTGGCTGGTTGTCGATCACCCCATTCTTTTAGGCGATACCGATGTCCTCTAAAAGGAGCAAGAAATCCATTGCAATTTGTGTATCCAACATCCACTAAGTAATAACTTCCTACATAATAAAAATATCTATCTTTTACTAATTACAATGTTGAAAGGCAAGAAATTGTGTAATATTGAAATATAATTACCTTGAGGTACTTTTAATCCATTAGAATGATTAATTGCATGTCAAAGAACACGTCCATCATGTGCAGATCCTTCCCAACCAGGCATGATAAGTATGACTTTCATATTTGGTGTGCAAGCACCCAACACATTCATTGCGATATTGCCTTTCCTCGTCCGATACCTCCCTCTATCTTCATTGCGAACGTGACAATTAATTAACGTGCCATTTAATGCACCTAGACAATTCTAGGTCAAAAATAGTTAATTTAATTTGCATATATCTTTACAACAACAAAGTAGATTGAATAATACCTTGAAATGTTTTCATCTACCATCTTCACAATCTTTCTCTATCGGCATAGGTTTTTTGAGCAAGTGAGGATGCAACTTCATAACCGCATTAAGACATTCATTGAAGCTCCTACTAATAGTTTCCCCACTTCTATTGAAATAATTAACAATAGATCTATTTTTCTTCGCATGAGCAAGTGTGTACAGGAAAGAAGCCACTTTTTTCTCTCGTGACATATTGTTACTTCCATTCAAACCTCCCACATCCCTAACCATCTCACATAAGGCAAAGAAGGTTCTCATATTCATGCGAAACTCATTTTTACAAGCAATGTCATTTTCATAAATCAATTTGTTTAAGTTTTCTAACCGTTTCTTATCTCTTTGTGTATATGTTATTCTATTGATTCTACTTGCGTAACTAATTATTCTCATAAATAAATACATCATAATGATCACATTAATAATAGTCATTATAGTTTGGATCATTTCCATTTGTCTAGCCCTCCTTCTCCTCATCATTTTCAATCTAAAAGTATCCATATATGTGGAAAAAGAGAAAGAATCACTACAAATGTCACTAGCAATTGGCTTCAATCCAAGTAAGTGTACCACCAAGAAACACATTACAATAATGAAATGCACAAGCCATACGAAACACAATAGATACATTCATATATTTGCTGGTAATAAAAAAAATGCGACTCTAATATGTGGAGTCAAATTCCACAGATATGATTAACTTCAATAGCAAAAAAAACAATGGATGCCACATGTTACAAGGGCAAGCATTAGTATGGATGGTTCAAAAATTATCATCAAGAAAATCATAAATTATGTCTCCAGCATAATTCCACACTTGTAATATATCAAAGCATTTACAGAAACACTCTCTAACTCTGTGTTAATATAAAAGAATATAGAATCATCGAAACATAAAAGATTCATAATTAACTCTGTTCAATCGTCGAACAAAGACTCAGCTAACATTAATAAACACGAAAGAAAGTCAATTTTCCAGAATCTAAGTTCCTATTCAGGCTTCAAATTCGACAATCAATCAACAGTACAAGTGTGTGCGTCAATACCTTTTAGGGCGGGAATTTGACCCAAGCTAAGGCTCCATAAGTTCCTCGCTAGACGACGGTGGTGGTTTTGACCCAAGCTAGGGCTTCCATGGCGTCGTCGTAGGCGGCGGGGGAGGCGGTGTTCCGGCGCGAGGCAGTAGTCAACGGAAACTACTAGGGCGGAATTTTGAGGGCGAGGGTGGAGCAGAAGTGGTGGCAGAGTGTGGAGGCGGCGCTGAGGAGGATGAAGCCGCCGCCGTGGATGTAGAGTATGTGCGGCAGTTTGGGAGAGCCGAGGGCTGTGCTGCAAGGGAGGAAGAGGCTGGGCTGTGCTGCGAGGGAGGAAGAGGTGGAAGAGAAGAGAGAGAAGAAAAAGAGAAAGTGAGTGAGAAGAAAAACGAGAGAGAGGAGTTTAATTATGAGGGCTATTGTGTTTATTCCCTTATTGTATTATTATTATTATTATTATTATTATTATAATAATATGGACTTTTTTAGATATTAGTTCCTCCTTTTCAGATGAAACATTTGATACGAATGAGATCTATAAAAAAGTGAGATAAATTAAAAAAATGTTTTTTCTGTGAGATGATTTATTTTAAACTTTTTTATAAAAAAAATATTTATACGGGATAATTCAAAATAAAATATAACACGTTTTGTATGGTGGGAGGTACAGTATTATAAATGGACCATAGCGTATTAGACCTGTCAGTATTGATGTTAAGAATGTATTGACTGGAAATTTCAACCCACGGCGGAGCTCCGATCAATTTGTAATGGCATCTATAGAAGCAGCGGCCGTAGGTCAAGACCAGAAACAGCCTCCGCCGGAGCGGCTGAACCCGGCGCTTCAGCAGCAGCTCAACCTCGACTCAGTAAAGACTCGCGCAATCAGCCTCTTCAAAGCCATCTCTCGCATCCTCGAAGACCTTGACGCCATAGCGCGCACAAATTCCACTCCCAAATGGTACCACCTTCCCATTTTTTATTTTTATTTTTATTTTTGCAATTAATTTCTTAGGTTATTGTCTGTGCAGGCAAGATATTTTGGGGCAGTTCTCGATGGTGAATTTGGAGCTTTACAACATTGTTGAAGATATTAAGAATGTGTCCAAGGCTTTTGTTGTGCATCCTAAGAATGTTAATGCTGAGAATGCTACCAGTATGTTTTGATTTCTCTTATACATTTGCAAAAGCGGATTGATCTTTTGATTTCAGTTGCCTATCCGAGCCATTTTTCTCCTGTGCTTCAGGATTGTGGTCTGTAATATCAATTATTGACCATGGATGGCTAAAAGTTTGATAGGAATTGTTAGCTTATAAGACTGTATTTGCATCACTATAAATGAACATGAGAGGCTTTGAGAAAAAGAAAGGTGAATGTGAAAGTCATAGCTGGAGTCATTATGTCAAGATAAGAATTTTTCGTTGATTAGTAAGAGAGGTGCAATGTGGGGATTAAATTTAGTGTATTAAGTGTGACTTTTTTTCTGGATGCAGTTCTTCCTGTTATGCTGTCATCTAAACTTTTGCCTGAAATGGAGATGGAAGACAACACTAAGAAAGAACAGCTGTTACATGGTATGCTTGGCCTGTCAGTGGCAGCACAAATTGACAAGCTCAAGGTGGGAGTCATAATGCCTAGGATAATCTAATCTACTGAGTGCTCCTTTATACTGATATATGTGTAGTTGATCTCAGACTAGAATTGATATTATTGGAGCAGCATGTGAAAGTGCTGAGAAGATTATAGCTGATGCACGTAAAGCCTCCTTTGGCACTCGACAAGGAACAAATCTTCTCCCAGCTGTTGATAAGGTTCAAGCTGCAAAAATACAAGAACAAGAAAATTTGCTTCAAAGTGCCGTCCGTGGTGAAGGTACAAATTCTTTACTCAGCAGGACTGCATATATGCCTTGATCAATTTCAGTTGTTTGATACGCTTTGAGAATCACACTGTGAGACTTTTGTCCTATTGTAAATGCTGTTTTGAATTATCAGAATGAGATATTTACTTTATAGTTTGACTGACTTTCTCATGATTCCTTCCATTAGACTATTGTTTTCTATTAGGCATTTGCTATTTTCAAGCTTAAAGTTTATTATTATTTGTTGCCGTTGGTAATTTTTATCTGATGTGGAAACTGTTCCCTTACTGAAGTATATGTTTAAGAATGTATTCAATTTTTTTTGATTTATTTGATCCCTACTCGGTTACATATCCACAAGTACAAATGCATATTACACCTTACGCTCTATGAGTTATGTTTCTTAGATTGGATCTCCTCTTTGACCTTTTATATGCAGGGCTAAGAGTACCTGGAGACCAAAGGCAAGTGGCGCCCTCACTTCCAATGCACTTGATGGATCTGCTCACGTCTAAAGATACTCCACAGAATTTCTCAGATTCATCTGGTTTGTAATTTATCTATGCTCTTTGCTTCAGGATTGTTCTTTCCATTCTCCTTGTCTTCTGGATCATAGGTATATGATTTCATGCATCTGCTGACAATGTTATGTTTGTTCACTTTAGGGCTGTACCAGAAGAGTACACCTCCACTTTTGTCAACTGCAACTAATAACAGTCAGGGTTCTTTGTTACAGGTCAATATTTCAATCTTGTTGCATAACATCGATTCTTTTTGGGCACCTATTGTTAACAATACTTAGTCAACATTCTTTATTGTGCAAAGACCCGCCATATTACACACAAGTCTAGTTATCTGTGTTTTCATAAGTTATGGTGCTAGTGCTTTGAATAATTATTTTAACCTCACTGAAACTGGAGGAGGCAACTTGCAATTCCTTGGATGCTTGAATAGTTGTCATATATTTCGTTTTGATATCGAAAGTGTCTCCTACTTCCGGTTCAGTTGTCATTTGACTTATTCGCATAAGACCCTGGCAGTACAACTGAAACCTGTGTCCTGCTCTGTGCTCTCTACTTTTCTTCGTAGGAGGTGATTGGTTTGGGGTAATAGAATAAGGGGATGGGAATGAGAAGGGGATGCTTCACATTATTGGTGCTTGGTATGGCGGTCTTGTTTAACAATGAGTTAACAATTACACATTTCTGTAATTACTCGTAATCAAATGATTCACATTATTACAGCCGCCTCAGTCAAATGCCTTTTGTGCTTTTGAGGAATTGAACCAGTGCCTACTGCTCAAAAGTTTACCCGTAAAGTAATACATGCTGACTGTGTCACTGATTTTTACTCTGTTATGCCTGCCAACTACTGTAGACTGGGGATAGTGTTATGGGCACTGGATAATTAAAAAGGTCAGGAGCAAAAGATAACCATAATTATGTCTGTATAACTTTTCTTTGTGCAATAGCATCTGATTTTCTCTGGTGGATCCTTTTCCGTGCCTTATTGCATTCTATCTCCAAATAGGCTTCCGGTGCACAACTTATTGGAAGAACAGCAGCTTCCCCTTCTGGTCCTACTGCAAGCGCTTCCTTTGATAATACAGCGGCCTCTCCTATACAATATGCTAATTCACCCAGATCTGGTTCAAATATCATGAACACGCCATCTCCTCAGCAACAACAGACACAACAACTGCAGCAACACCAGCACCAGCAGAGACAGAAAATGTTGCAGCAACAACTTCTTAGTCAACAGCAGCTAAGACCATCATCAATGCCTGTCCTTGGACAGGTATGGATCTTTACTTCTGTTTAGAGATTAAAGGGTACAGTATCTCACTTTTATTTACAATACTTGGATCGCGCACAATACAAATCTTGTTTCATGCTGAGTTTTTCTTTCTGTTTGACTTACAATCAATTGATGCAATAAGTTGTTTCTTATTACTGCAATCTACATGTAGGACATAAATACCTAGCTTATGTTAGACCATGATTTAGTTCAAGCTGTGTTTCTGTTCCATGCCCTGCCCCTTAAATGACCACCACAAAGCGAGCTTGCAGTGAATGGATTATTAACTCCCGTTAATATTTCTCGGTGTTTTATAAACTTAATTCATATGTCTTACCTTCATCTATAATACTCAGTTGGTACCTGCGTATGCAAATTTGAAAAAATAAATGCCAACGGTGCATGTTACTTTCATCAAACATTTTATCTTTAATACTTCAATTATTGTAAATCACGTTTGCAGAACCATCACAGCTGCATGACATGCCAAGTCAGTTGCAACAAAAGTTCCAGTCGGTAATAAAGCCCTTAACTTGTGTGACAAACTTTCTATGCTTGGTGGCAAAAAATGGTGGATTTGGCATGCGACTCTGAGTCTCTGACATTATTACGATCTAGTAAAATTGTTTATGTTCTTGGATCAGTGATCTGAGAGAAATAGAGCTCGAAGAGCATAAAATTCTTAGAATCATCATATGTAATAATTTCCTCATTGAGCAACAATATTATACATCTGCTTTCCTGAGAGAATATGCTAGCGTAACCTAATTCTTGCCTATGCTTCTGAATTCTTGTGGGTATTAACTTCTTAACTCCATCAAATTTTGCTGTGTGGCAGATGCATGGCCAGCATCATGTACAATTCTCTCAGCCACTGGGAGCCCAGCAAATGCAGAGTAGACAACTTACATCAGCTGCCATGCATATGGGCCAGAACCAACTAAACCAAGGGAACCAGCTGAATCGCCAACTGAATCAGTTTTCTAGCCCTGCAAACAGTGCCCTCTTTAATGCTGCTCAGACAACACCGACATCTCAAATGGTTGTATATCTTATGCATTGTTGTATTACCCTTCTATTTTTCTCCTTTTTCAAAATGAATAATATTAAAACTTCTTTTCAACCATCGTATTTGATATGCTCGGGTTTTGCTTTATTTATTTTGGCACTGAGTTGCAAGTAAGGCCTTCACACAACTGCTGCGAGACTCTTGTTATTATAATGACCTAAGTTTGATAGTCTCAGGTTATTGGTGTGTTCTTTTGCTTAATGTCTTTTTGCAGTACATAGTATGTTAACTGCTCCGTCTTAATTTCTCAACATTTTAGCAAATCTTGTCTTATCCTTGTAAACCTTCATAAATTTCAGATCCCTAACATGTCAGCCATGATGCCATCACAATCAGGTCTTCCAAGAATGCAGGTTGGCTTCCTAATTTCTCGAGACTTCAATATGATTATTATTTAAAAAAAAAAAAAGACATCGTATGCGAGCTCAACATTAAAGCATTTGATGTAGTCATCATTTTCAACTGAAGAGCATACACTTGATTTAAAATGCATATGCTTGCACTTGATTTGATGATAATGACTTAGGATGTGTATAATGGGTACCAGAGAACTTCTCCTTCATAATAATACCCGATTGCATTTCATTCAGAGATTGGAGAATGACACATGGGAGACTGGTGTGAAGGAAGTTTAATTTTGATCCAATGTTCTACTACCCATTTCTGACCAGTCTTACATTTTATGCTTTCAGTTTGGAATGTCTGGTGGCAATCGAACTCTGCCTCCCCAAAACCTGAGCGACCAGAGTACGGATTGCTATGTTATTTCTAATAACATGAATACATGCCATAAACATATATTGATAATTTAATTTTATATGTAAACGCTGTTCTAATCGGAGGTGAACAGATGAATCATGGGAGCAGTCAAGTAGCAATCTGGCTTCATTTTTCATTTTCTGATACTAACCATTCAAGTTTGGTGTAATTTCAGTGTTCAACATGGGAGCAGGCAACGCGATGCAGCAACAGAGTGCACAGGGAGCGTTTGGTAACATGCCGCAAAATAGTCAGAATCTACAACAGGGCATGGTCAACATGCAAAACAACCCCCAGAATCACACCAACTTTCAGCAGCAGAGACCTCAAAACCAATAGCTCATCGTTGTGAAACTGCAGAAGGTCGATCTGTTTTCTTCTTCTTTGTATACAACCGATATGTTTGTGATGATATTTGTTATAATATTCAGGAGTATACATATTTTATGACCTTGGGCTGCTCCAGTTTGTGTATTGCTGCTTAAATGTTCTAAAGTTTATTATCACTGGATTTTTCTGATCAAATTCAGCTTTATCCATATACTTAATCCACAATAGTAAATCGTAAACTATTTGTATGACTCATTTCCATTAGTAGAAAAATATCAGCACATAGATTAGCAGGTTAATTGACATAATCTGCAATAGGAAAGAAATGACAAGACTAAGATTACCAGTGCAGTAGCATGTATAACTATAATTATACATTCATTCATTCTCAATTGCTGCTATCACTGTTGTTGTTATTCTTGAGCTCCAGCTGAGTCTTCATCAAGTACTGCATCCTCTGCAACTCCAACTCTTTAGCAAACTTCATCCTCTGCTTTTCCATCTCCACCAGCTGCTGCAGCTTTGCTGTCTCCGCTTGCTCGTACGCCTCCCCGAACTTCAAGATCGCCTGAGTTAGATCGCTCATCGACGTCCCTACTTCACTCCTCTTATTCACCATTCTCTGCCTCTCAGGGGGCAAACCATCCGACGAATCCCCTGAATTCGACTCATCATCCGACTCCAAGGCCGGCCTTTTGCGGCTGCCCTGCGACGTCGGAATCCCCATCGGAACTCTTTGATACATGCTGTTGGATGAGCTCGTCTTCGATGTCAGCCCGATCAATTCATCCAGCTTGTCGAAAAATCTCCACTTGCTCGGGCCGCCGCCGGAGGCCATCTTGGCCTTCTCCACCTTGTACTTCTTCTTCACGGTATCGATCCGATTCTTGCACTGGATATCGGTTTTGGGGTTTTTGGCGTAATCCTCTCGGCTGCTAACAATGTCGGCGACATCTTTCCAGTGCTTCTGCTTGAGATTCCCGCGGCTGAGCTCCAAATACCTCTCGCCCCATGCCTCGATTAGGATTGCGGTCGCGCCTTCGCTCCAGCAATCCTCCCGGCCGGGAGTTTTCTGGTTCTGAATGGGGAGAGCTAGGGTTAGGCAGTTGGAAGAGGGCGGGGCGGCGGCGACGGTCACGGCGATCTTGCCGTTGGGAACGGGAGAAGGGTGTGACTCGATTTCTTCGTCGTCTTCCATAGATGAAGGAGATCTAGGTAACTGAATTGGGATCTGCGAAGAGAGAGAGAAGGGGGTGGGGGACTTAGGGTTTACATACGACGCCGTATTTGGATTGTTCCAAATTTATTCGCTTCTGTGACGGGATAACCGGGGGGCGGAGGCGTTCGGCAGCGGGCGGCGAGGAAGCCTACATGTATTTCGTTGAATTCTTTTGAGCCAAATATACTAGTATAATAATTGTAAAAATCAATTCTAATTAAATTTCCTATCGAAATATAAGTTTATGAATATTATATATATAATTTTTATCTCAGGTTCTTTTCGGTAGCCAATTTGTTTTTCCCACCGGCAAATATACTTATGTAATAGTAATAAATATTAGATATAATCACATGTATAATAAATCTTATAAGTTGGTAAAGGCCAGCTTCGTAGTTCTATAAATAGAGATTTTTGGTCTCATAATAATATATTTTTCTTCTATTTTCCTTCATTCTCTAGTTTGTAATACGTTATATTATTCTATAAAGTCTCCAAGGATTGTTCCATATGCATTTCCAAGGCTAGCATAGCTTTGTCTTCTGATTCAGACAAATTAGATTCCGACTTTTCAGGCTTTCAAGAATTGGTCTAAAATCTCTCCTCAATAAGGCTTAAAGGTCTGAGCAGTCAAGCTCAGGTATCTGGGAGGATTTGACACGCTCTTCAGCAGTCTTCTTCGCAGGCTCTTTCGCTGACAGGCTTATCGGATACTTTGGTAGCGGCTTTGGCCTGTTCAGCGATTTTCCATCTCTGGGCTACTCTTTCATCTTTTTCCAATTGGGCAACCCTAGAATGTGCTTCTTTTTCATCAGCTTCCTAAGCTGCTTTGAATATCTCAATCCATTCGGGAGCTTCCCACAATAGCTTCTGTAGTTTTTCATTTTCAATCCTATTTGCTTCTTCTTCTAAGGGAGCAGATGCAGCTGAGGACAATATTGTGCACTACTGACTCAGACTGTACTGCTGGTTCCTTTTCTGGCGAAGGAGGCACTGATTCTCTCTCCAGCTGAGGAGCTTGGCTAGTTTCAGAAACATCTGCAACCTTACTACTAGAGGCTCCAACTCTAGTAATGGTAAGCGAAGGTCTCTTAGGCCCTTCGTCAGGGTTTTGATAAATGTAAATTCCTTTCTTCTTTAAACCTTGCTGCAGGCGTTTACTGAACTTCCTCGTCGGTGTCCATCTCATCTTCCCCCTTTTTGGAATCACCACTAAGACTAGCAGAGGAGGGTAGAACATAATGTTTATGGACGTGAGAACCTGTAATCATTGATACTTCATCTGAAAGCTTGGCCAGCTCAGCCATGACCATCTTGAGGTCGTCATTAACTTTCTCTTCAAGCTTCTTTAAGGTGTGAATAATGCGACGCTCGGTGCGGTCCATCATATCTTTAGTAGATGTGGCCTGTTCATGACGGACTTAAAGTCGTCCACTACAGAAACTTGCCTGGAAAGATGAGCCAGAGATTCATGGAGAGCCACCTCAACAAGACTAAATGTTGGATGAATCTTGTTCAACGTTGAGGTAGTGGCAGTTGTGTGATCGGGTATAAGCTTGGACTAAATCTCAACTCTGTCAATCAATGTCTTGAGCTGATCCTGGAGCCCAGCAAGATCCTGACCACTGACTGAAGTGGCAAGGATTTCATTCGGAGTAGGTGGCGGCGGAAGATCAGAAGTATTCTTTGTGTGTGTTCTTTGATCCTTCGGAGGAGGGGTAGTCTCTTGCTGGGTGTCTTCAGGCTCAGTAGAAGGAGGTGGAGAAGAGTCAGGAATGGGCTGGCCTGAAGGGGCAATATCATCATCCGTCGCCTAATCAGGATTGGGATCCTGATCATCATTGTCATCATTGTCGTCATGCTGAGAAGAGGCCAGTGGAGGATTGTGTTTTTGAATGTATAAGAGGATCAGTGCCCTGAAATCCTCACCATTCAAGTAGTCAGTGGGAGAATTGAGTCCGATCTCATTGCGGAGATAGTCCTCTTTGTCCTTGACCCATTCAAAGGATCGAAGTTCTGTAAGCAGAAGGATGTTGTACCACCAATCCGTCTGCAGCTGCGTAAGGCACCTGTGGCGGATGACGTTGGGCAGTAACTGGTCATGAGTCATGACCTCAAGAACCAGATATTGAACCTCAGAGTTCGAGAAGCAACAAGCACTGATGGAAGCTGCCCAGAAGAAACTTCTTGAAGATTTTAAGGCAGCCCAGTCAGCCCATGCTGAATCCGTCTCTTCAATGAGTCAAGCCTCAGAACTCAGACTTCAAAATATTCAGAACACTCTAGAAGAGAAGATGGATAATAAGTTGCAAGCAATTCAGACCGTGGTGGACTCTTCCCATAAGAAGTATGGAGATGAACTTGTTGAAGAAAGGAATGAGCTCCACCTCCGCATCGAGAAAATGCAGGCAGCTTTGGATCAGCTGGCCACGGCATACGAAGGTCTGAATAAGAAGATTCCAGTACCTACTCTTGGCTCAGTTGATGATGCCAAAAAGGGGGAAAGGGAAAGGATACTGAAGGCACCGAGGGGGACTAGATCAGTAAGGGGAGCACCTGGACGTCAATCTGCTCCTACTGAACCCCAAGGCACAGGTCATACCCAGGGTGTCTCAGCAGCAGGAGATGTAGAGGCTGCTGAGACCGGCCCAAGCGGCTCAGGACCAAAAGACTCAGCAACCCAGATTCCAAGTGAACATATCAAGGAGGTTGCTGACTTTATTGAGGAGGATTCTGATGAGGAGGAAACTCTTCTGCCTCCTCCGGTGGCAGGTAAGGGGAAGAAACTGCTGAAACTCCCAACCCCACCGAAGAAAGGAGCTAAGAGGTTCATAAGCCCCGAGGAGAGAGCTCAGATCGAAGCAGATGAAAAGCTCGCCAGGGAGATTGCTGAGGCAGAGGTTGCCAATAAGCCCAAGAAAGCTCCTGCTAAGGGTAAAACCAAGGTCCAAGGGGGAAGGAAGCCTGGAACGAGGCCACCCCCTAGAAAGCTAAAAATCGGCGATGAGGCTGATAAGGAAAAAGAGAAGGAACAGCAGCAGCAGCAGACTGGTCAGCAGGGTGAAACCAAGTCCAAATCTCAAACCCCTGTTGAGTTAGAAGAAGAAGAAGAACACATTCCGTCGTATGTCCCTTCTAAAGCACAAGAACAGGAGATGAAAGAGATATGAGACGCGACGGACAGGGCTCTAGACAGAGGTGCTGAAGCTAGACAGGATGACTCAGGCTTGCCGACTTGGAAGTATTAAGACCCAGGACAGAGCAAGAGGCAAGAGAGAGGGTACCTGATAAAGCTGAAATTCCCTATAGGTACAGACAAGCCAAGAAGCCTACTGATCTCAAAATTCACAGATGGCCAAGAATTGACACATGGATGCCATGGGAGTGGACTCAGCGATGGGAAACTCTCAAAGCAGCATTTATCAAGAGGTACTTCATCTGGAGGTACTGGCCTAACATAGACAAAATTACAGCCTTTGCTGAATGGCTTCTTGTGAGCGACCCTGAAATCTATGCCAGAGTCCAGAAAGCCTTAGCTGAGAAGATTGATGTCAGAGTTCCAGTTCCTAGACCGCTACCTCCTCCACAGAAGCTCGATGGATCACTGCATGTTGGAGTCATAGAAGGAGAACTCAGCAATGCGGTCATAACCTTGAATCTTGATGAAGCTGATCCTGATGATGTGCTGAAGATACAAAAGCTCAGAAGAGATACTTTCAGAATGTATGGATTGCCGTTGCCAGAGGAGAAGTCAAGAGACTTCAAAGCACGGATCCAACAGTTCAGGAGATAGTTAGCTTCCCTGTATCTTATTTTGTTTTCTAGAATAGCATGTGATGTATTGTACTAAATATTCTCTTATCTATAAAACATTATTGCTGTTCGGCCCGACAATATCTTATTGTCTTCATGGCATTGTTTATTTATGCTTAACACTCAGAATCACCAAGTGATTACTGACTCACACACTTACTGCTGATATTTGTGTCTGTCTGTTTTTGCTTAGCTGATAGATCTGTTTTCTTTAAAAGCTTGATGGAACTTATTGTATGAGGTTTATTAAAGGGGGAAATTGTTGTTAGGATTCTGTATAGGTTCTGATATTTCTTTCCTGTACCTTCCCTCAGTAGTATAGAACTTGATGAACAACTCCACTGATTCTACTTGTAATATTTGTAAGAAGTTTGTTTCTGACAGTTTATAGTGTTAGGTTTTGGCATAATCAAATAGGGGGAAATTGTTGGGAGATGATTTAGTAGTTTAATGCTTATAGATTTGAATGATCCCAAAACCCTACTTTGATTGGTGAACCATTGAGTTGTAATTGTTTTGTATCTGTCTCTGAGAGTTTTAGACTCAGTAGACATCCTTCCTACATGGTTCAGGCGTTCAGTTCTGTCTGCTGATTTCTCAGTAGACTATCAGCCTCAGTACCATGAGAAGAAGACTCAGTAGTGCTGGACTCAGCAGGAGCAGCATACTGAAAGGAGTCAGTGGAACTGGACTCAGCAGGAACAGTTCACTAAACTCATAGTTGATCTTCAGTAGAGCTAGACTCAGCAGGAGTATGCTACTGAACATAGATCAGACTCAGCAACGGCCAGACAGTCTCCTGACTGTTAGAGATCTTATAAGTTAAATCAGCTGAGTCATACGAGGTACAGAGAAGTCAGCTTCAGATCTGTCTTGAAGTCTGTTTGTCTCACCTACTTTCTTCAGCCTCGACTAATGACGAGCAGCCAGCTGTCTACTTTCTGATTAAAGTTGCAAGTCAACACTTTTCCCGAAATGGAGGGAAAGGACTCTGCCACCATTCTTTGAAAGAGCCGTTAGCTACCCAAAAGAGAGAGACACATGGATCATCGTCTCCAACGGATCTTTCCATGCCTCTCATCTATAAATAGAGGGAATATTTCAAATCAAAGCTCACGACACATATCAAGAACACACGAGCAATTACGAGCAACTCAGAATTGCCTTAAAGCTTTCCGCAAGATCTTCAAAGAGCTATTCCAAGCGAAAGGCGACATACTTGCTCAAAGGGAACCGAGCTGAATCAGACTCTAAGCCTCTAGTATCCAAGCGACTGAATATGAACCCAGAGTTTATACTTTACCGTTCGTCGCTCTAGAAGCCACTTTCTCGTTCCCTTCCCTCTAACCTAAGCTCAACAGACCATATCTATAGCTTAGATCGAAGGAGTTCATCCTTGAACTGTTCTTTATTGTAAAGAACTCCTTCATAGTTGGAGAGTTTGTCAAACGCTTTAGTTTGATACCTTGTAAACTGAGACTTGCTCAGTATAAATCTCAAGATCAGTATTTGTCCAGTGTACAAACCGACTGAGACTAACTCAGTATAATAAAATAGCCTCCTGATCTTTTCGGGACAGTGGACGTAGGATTGTTGGATCCGAACCACTTTAAAAATCATTGTGTTTTGTGTGTTGTTATTTTACTGGTGCATTGATTGCTGTTCATACTGAAAATATCTTTCAAATCATTCAACTGTGTTTCAGCAAAGCTTAAAAGACTGTAATAATATACTGAAACAGTTTTCCTGAAAACGTTTTCTAACTCAACTGAATTGGGTCTACACATTTCCGCACTCTACTGAACTTCTACTGAACGGTACTGAATTCTGACCTAAGTCAGCTAGCAGACCTCAGTGAAGTCAGTCACTCTGCCACGCGATTCAGAACAGCTTATATGGTCTACTGAACCTGTTTAGTACGATATCTTCCTGAAAACGACTGTTCGCGTTTTAAGTTGAAAAAGTTTTCAGGTGTATTCACCCCCCCCCCTCTACACCTGAATGTTTATCTCGGGACCAACATGGTATGAATATGATTTCATTTTTGGATGCTAATATATGTTCATCGGAAATCTCGCACCCCCTACTCCATAATCCTGCGTCCGCCCTTGCTTAGGTGATCAGTAGTGTTGAACAACAATAAACATAGCCATGGTGACAATGAGTAGTTGTCTTGGCCAATCGTGATATGGAATTCATTGGTGATAAAGAGATTACAAGTATAGAAATCTTACTATCACTATCAAAATAACTAAACCTGAGACTAATCAGCTTCTCTTCTGAGATCAGAACTGCTGAAGTTTGGCTTTAAAATCTGCTGACTTTGCCTTGGGCAATTCAAGTCCATAAGCCTTAAAACTATT
This sequence comes from Lavandula angustifolia, assembly GCA_028984105.1. Classification (NCBI taxonomy): domain Eukaryota; kingdom Viridiplantae; phylum Streptophyta; class Magnoliopsida; order Lamiales; family Lamiaceae; genus Lavandula; species Lavandula angustifolia. The sequence goes on from CM054817.1 coordinate 12,060,842, forward strand.
AGCTCTGAGTTGCTTAATGGCGGCTCGATCTTTCTTGGAGTGGTGAAATAGAGATTTCTTGCCCATTGCTATCTTGACTTCTTCCTCTATCTCCTTCATGCATATGTTTCCTTCTAAGGTCAGAGGAGGAGGAAGAGCTTTGAATTCCGACGCTTTCAGTGGCAATCCTCCTAAATCCAAAATCTCACTTCAATGTACATGATTCAGAAATGGCTAAGAATTCTTCAAATAGTTGATCAACATTAGTTGTTTTCTTCCACGTTTGCCACACATAGAAACTCTTGATAAAATCTATCTTGATTTCCTCCCATCTTTGATTATATTTCCATGGAATCCATTTGTCAAGACGAGGGTGTAGAGTATGTTTCAGATGGTTCTTTGGAGCTCCTTGTGTGAAAACTTGGATGTGATGGGAATCTCTCTTTCTTTCTCTAGAATGCGCTCTCCGACTTCCTTCTCTGTTCTTTCTTTTAATCCTTTTAGATCAGCTAATCTTACTCTTTCTCTTGCTTCACTGATCTGTCTGGCCTCAGCAGTTATGTTAAGTCCTCTTTCAACTACACCCCATATGGCTTTCTGCCCAGCTTCTTGTTACTTAGATAATTTCGTTGAGGGAACATGAGCTTTAGATGTAGTCTCTACTTCAGCTTTTGAGTCTTTTGCAGATGATTCAGCTGCTTGAGATTTCTTAGCTTCATTAGCTTCTTCTTTGGCTTTAGCAATCTTAGCTCTTGACTGCCTTGGAATAACTAATCTGGTCTTTTTAGGCACATCTGCTGTAACCTTTACAGGCTTCTTTTGAGTTTTCTTTTTAGCAGCTCCAGCCTCTTCTTTTTCTTGCAAACTTTTAGCCATTTTCCAATCATATTCCTGTTGTTCTTCAGGGCTTTTGAATTTAGGTTGGGTAGTGGGTGACCGTTCAACCTTTCTCTTGCCTTTTGCTACGAAGCGTACTTGCTCATCTTCATCTACCGGCTTATCAACAAACTTGGCTACCTCCTCTATGGTAGCTGCTTGAGCTAAGGATCCTTCTCCTGATCCACCAACTATAGAATAGAATGTACAATCTGATCCTCCTTCTCTTTCTCATTCTCGCCTTCCCCCTTCGTCATAACTTCTTCCTCTTTGATAACAAGAAGTTTACCACTTCTACCACTTCCTTCCCCCTTTTTGGCATCATTAAGTTTGGGGATAAGAGTTGAAAGGGTAGTTACCTTGCTGGTGAGAGTGCCAACCGAGTTTTGAACTGTGGTGATTCTGGCATCTACATCAGAAACATCGTCAGTATATGATTGGCATTCTTTATCATGTTCTGTTCTGATGATCTTCAGAAGCTCAACTCTCTCTGTTGCATGTTTCTTGAGAGAATCATTCTAAAGACGCACAAATTCTTCTCTTATCAGCTTCGTGGATGCAGCTTGTTCAGTCAGTACATGAGCGGCACTAGCTGTGGCGAACTTATTCCTCTCTTCCAGTATTTTGAGTTGATCAGCCATGGTTGTAGACAGTTTTTCAGTGAATGATTTGGCTTGATCCTCTATCATCTGCGCAAACTGAGTTGTGAGATCTGTCTTTTGAGCTTCTAGAGTTGTTTAAAGGATATTTCCAGTATATGTATGTGGAAGGTTACTGATCCTTTTGACTTCAGTTGTCAAAACACCGAGCGACTCAATTTGTACCTTGGTATATTGAGGCCATTTTATGTGAACATCCTTCACGAGAAGTCTGTTCTTGTCATTTCAGGCTCCTATTGATGCTTTTGGAAGAAGCATCGGTGATCGCCTTTGCCTGATAACGAGATTTACTGAGTTTCTCTTCAATAGATGTGATCGGCTGCTTCTAAGAAGATGTAGTTGCAGCTTCGATGGAGCCAGATGGAGGCGGTGGAGGTGCATCATCGTGATCACCAGGAGGTTGTCCCTTAGCAGATCCTTCCTGGTTTACATCCTTAGGTGCTGAATCCTTATCAACTTCATCATCATCGTTCTGAGTATGTTGCTGAATAGGAGATTGCGTTCCTTCTTTCAGACTAAGAAGAAATAACATTGTTGATCTTAAGTCATCCATGTATGCTATATCAACATGCTCTCCATAGCCTATTTTCGTCCTGAGTTGTTGTTCTTCATATATCAACGTAGGAACAGTCTTTATGTTGATCGTCTCATCAAGGATATCCCAATCCAGGAATGGCAGACGCATTTGTACCCTAGCCCTACATGCTATGTCTATTAAATTTGAGTGATCGAGAATTTTGGTAGTTGTTTAGCTATCTCTTCAACTGCTCTGTTCTTAGTTGATTGAATAGTATCTGGTAGATCTGCTGAGACTTTAGTCAATTGAGCATATGATCTAGCTTGAAGTTCAGACTGAGTCTCCTCAAAGTCAATCTGTTTAACTTTGTCTTTCAGAGTGAAATCCTCTTTGACAGACTATGAGTCCTGTATTTCAATCTGTTGAATAACAATAAACGGAGTTTCAACTTTCTTCATCAACTTCCTTTTCTTGGAGGGTTCTGGACATGGTGCCTAAATTGCTGGTGCTGAACATTTGTCATTTACACCACGACCGATAGACTTTTCAGCTGCGGCTCTTATCATAAACTTTACGAGTTTTTGAAAAAAATATTTGAAGTCCGTAAAGGCAACTTTGCCAATACATACGTCCTCAATTATAATAGATACACGTCTTCCATATAACAGCTTGTCGATTGGTAAAAGTGTCAATACTCCATCCGTGTCAACGATTTTCTGCGCTCGAGTATTGAACTCATTCATAAAGAATTCAACCAAGTTGATTTGGACCCTGTCCACAATTGCCATCATAATCTGTAGCTTAATCTTGGACAACTAATCAAACGATCCTACTGAACTGTGTCAGGATGTGAGATACTATATACACTAAACCTCTGTACTCAGGCAACAACTGGTAACTGATGCTTTTCTGTCCACAGAAACGATGAAGATACACATTGATTATCGTCTCCTTGTAGCCAATAGGCGAAATGCCTTCATTCGATAAATCAAAAACTCCAAATCAAACATTCATGTACATCAAGAGGAGCAGTCTTTAGTTCTCGTACGTGCGACTTCACTTCCCCTTGATAGGTTATGGAGGAGATATCTTTAAAATTGTCTTTGTCTCGGCAAAGATTATAGTAAAACTCTGTAACATGCCTCTATAACTAGAGATGAGGTTGCCTCGTCAGAAAGGTCTCGAGTCCAGACGCTTAAAGAGCGTCAAATATAGGCTCCATGTACTCAATCCTGGACTTTTTGAAAGCCATCACCGGCTCGAACCATACGGGGTTGTTCAGAATATCCTCAACGTCAGATCGCACGAGAACAACATTATTTGAGGTAGTCTCCATAGTACAGATTCTGCAAAACAAGTGTTAACACTTGTGTTAGAAATTAGAGGGGAAGAATCGATTACCTTCCTCCTTCATATGTTGTCGCAGCTCTGATTGTTGCTCCCGATCAGATCTCTGATCTGTGTCCCGACCCTTTCCTTTCTCCGTGTGGACAGAGATCTGAAGAAAATGAAAACTCTGTTATCTCGTTCTGTAACTCATGTTTTTTTTTGCATTATGATTTTGTGATTCATAATAATCTTATGTTGAACGTGTATTACCTATATATAATGTATAAACATTATATTATAATTGTGGCCCATTAGTAATTTTATTGCTAATGGGCTTCCAATAGATTAATATTCAACCCATAATATAATTAATAATAACTGGGTTACTTATTTATCAATTAATTGATCCAGCCAATTAATTCCAGATAAATAATTTCCATTTTATTAAATAATGTATAAATACATTAATCTATCAATAATAATTCCCGAGAGAGCAGAATAAATACTGGCCAGCTAATTGGGCCAGACCAGGGATCCAATAAAAGAAATAAAGCCGGACCTCAAATTAATTTATTATCTATGCTCAATCCAGAGCAAAAATAATTAATAAACACAGATTCATTCCACTAGAGAATCCGTGCTGACTTACCCCTTTATCCCCAATTGAGCAAGGGCTTGTATTTTAGACTTAATCGATCCCCATATTTAAGATAGAAATATTCGTTAATTAATTAAGCTCACTGACAGCTTAAATTAATTAACATCTACCACTCGACCTCATTAACACACCTGAACTTAATCAACCGGCCGGGTTTAGTATACTAATCCTTACGAGTTCCTCAGGGGATATTATCAACCCATTTTACTAGGATACGGTTGCAAGTTACTCACAACCAGCTTGAGCCACAAATAACTACTAACACCCAAGATACGTGGATCTAGTCGCGATGACGTTCACCATAGTAGGTCAAAGTGATAGGTAGCCAAATGCGCTCAGCTGAAGTCGTACTAAGCTTAAGACCAGCTAAGTCACCGATAAATTGTTTCTCCATTAAGGTCGGTCAGGAGAACACATCTCATTGTGATCCATCAATACACCACCTTAAGTGTACCAATAAAGACAAGCAACCAAGACAAGCCACTTCTTATCTAAACTGCAGCTTAAACCGACAACTTATCCTTAAGTTGTCTCAGCTGTGATAACTGTTTATATCTTGTCAGTTCAACCAATTTGTGTAGTCTTCTGTGATGCCTGACAGACTACACTAATCTAACTTTTATACAAGATAAATGATTACATGTTCAAATATATATTTATCAGATAGGAGAATAAAATAGTGGTAAGGATAAAACACATTATATACAAGCATAAAATTTGCTTCCAGTATACAAAATCCCAACAACTTGAACATATAGTAAGTCGGTATTTGCGGAATAGGATTAGAGTTATTTATCGAGAATTTTAGTGCTAGATGGTAGTAGAGATCTGAATGTAATCGTGAATATGCAGAGTACTAAGGTTTGTTAATGGCAAAAATATGGTTTCGTCTTGATCAAGTAAGATATATGAGAGATACGAATGTGAGCGATTTTCAATAGACGGTTCAAATTTAATCATGCTTTAAAATAGACGGTTGAGATTTTATGTTATTAACAGTAATAGTTACTGTGCCGCCTATAATCTCGACCTACGTATCTATCACTTATAAGGTAAGGTGAGACGACATGCATTAAATGTGCCATATATGGAATGTCGTGCTTTTAATGAAAATGATTTTATTTATGACTTTATGAATTAATGGCGGGAAACCATAAATGTGATGCATGCACTTAATGTTTAATGTTGAATTGAATATGCAAACATGTCAGCTGAACATAGTAGTTAGCTGACACCACTGTGTTGATACTGAGTATGTTCAGTATTCCTGTTTACATTCCCCCTTACTGAATGCTTCATGGATCTTCTTACTAAACGAAGTTAGTAGGATCCAGTAGACCTAGTTCTGCTGATAGTTCTTGAAATTCGGTCTCAGCTAGAGGCTTAGTCAATATATCGGCCCTTTGCTTGTAAGTATGAATTTTCTCCATCATGATATCCTTCTATTCGACATGATCTCTGATGAAGTGTTATCTGATATCCACGTGCTTGCATCTTGTATGAAGAACTGGATTCTAAGTGATATCAATAACACTGGTATTGTGGCAAGAAATCCGCACTTCATCTTGATTGATATCGTAATCTTTCAATTGTTGTCGAAGCTATAGGATTTTGGCGTAGCAACTTCCGGCAGCCATATACTCGGCTTTAGTAGTAGGCGCTACTACTAAGTGTTGTTTATTTGAAAATTATGATATTAGCTTACTGCCTAGAAACTGACACATTTCTGAGTTCAGAACCTGTCGATTTTGCAGCCTGCATAATCAACATCAAAGTATCCAGTTAGTTCAAGATTATCATCAGCAGGGTACCATAGCCCAACGTCAGGTGTTCCCCAACGTCAGGTTTTCCTTTCAAGTATCGGAGAATCTTCTTCGCTGAGTCTAGATGACTTCGCTTGAGATTCGCCTGAAATCTGGCGCATACACTACAACATAAGTTATATTAGGTCTGTTGGCTGTTAGGTATAATAAGAAACCAATAATAGCTCTATAATCAGTAGAGTTAACAGATCAATCATTAGATTAGTGTTCATGGGAATATATTGGGATTTTGTATACTGCAAGCAAATTTTATGCTTGTATACAATGTGTTTTTCCTTTCCACTGTTTTATTCTCCTATCTGATATATATATATATATATATATATATATATATATAAATATATATGTATTTGCACATGTTTAATCCTTTATCTTGTATAAAAGTTAGATTGTGTGGTATGTTGTAGATCATAGAAGACAACACAAATGGTTGAACTAACAAGATATAAACAATGATCACAGCTGAGACAACTTAGTTGTCGGTTTTAAGTTGCAGTTTAGATAAGAAGTGGTTTGTCTTGGCTGCTTGTCTTTACTGGTACACTTAAGGTGGTGTATTGACGGATCACAGTGAGATGTGTTCTCTTGAGTGACCTTAGTGGCGAACAACCAGTGGAGAACCAAAATCTCAGTGACTTGACTGGTCTAAAGCTTGGTAAGACTTCAGCTGAGTACATTTGGCTAGCTATCACTTTGACCTACTATGGTGAACGTCATCGCAACAGGATCTACGTATCTTGAGTGTAAGTACTCATTTGTGGCTCATGCCGGTTGTCTGTATCTTGCAACCGTATCCTTGTAAAATGGATTGTTAATATCCCACGACGTACTCGTAAGGATTAGCACACTAAACCTGACTGGTTGATTAAGTTCAGGTGTGTTAATAAGGTCGAGTCGTACTACTCAGGAATATAATAAGATTTTTAATTAATTTAAGCTGTCACTGGACTTAATTAATTAACGGGTATTTCTATCTTAAATACGGGGATCGATTAGGTATAAAATACAAGCTTATGCTCAAATTGGGATAAAGGGGTAATTCAACACATATTCTCTAGTGGAATGAATCTGTGTTTATTAATTGATTTTGCTCTGGACTGAGCATAGATAATTAATTGATTTGAGGCCCGACTTTATTTCTTGTGTTGGATCACTGGTCTGGCTCAATTAGTTGCCTAGTTGTTTATTATCTCTCAGGAATCATTATTAATAGATTTATGTATTTGACATTATTTAATAATGTGATTTATCTGGAATTAATTGGCTGGAGCATTTAATTGATAAATATATGTAGCTCAGTGGATTTATTAATTGTATTATAGGCCTGCTGTTATAGAAGCCCATTAGAAATATAATTAATTAGTAGGTTGTAGGTACAAGAATAAATATCACGTATTAATGTGATTTTATACACTTCTCAATTCCATCTCACAAAAAATGGCGCACAAAAGAAAGAGAGGCAAAAACATATTTTTCTTTAGTTCTCTGACCACGTGGCGGAAGAAAAGGGTCGGGACATAGATCGAAAGATCTGATAATTAGAGCTACAACAACATAGGAAGGAGGCAGGTATAACTTCGATCCTTCAGAATCTTGACTGTTTTGCTAGAATCGCAGCCAAATTTCCTAATGAGATCCCAAGTATACTTAGCCTGGTTGATGAAAATTCCCTTTTTTAATTGCTTAACTTGAAGTTCCAGGAAATAGTTCATCTCTCACATCATATATATTTTAAACTTCTCTTTCATCATCTTCTCGAATTGCTGACACATAGTCACATTTCTAGATCTGAAGATAATGTCGTCCACATCGATCTGCACCTGTAGGATATCGTCTTATGACTTGATATTGAATAATGTGCGATCTACTATTCCTTTTTGAAAATATTTTAGAAGGAGAAACTCTGAAAGGTGTATCGTACCCTATGTTTTGAAACCCGGCCCGGCCCGGCCGGTTCAACCGATTTGACCCGAACCCGATCAAAAATCTGGGCCGGGTTACGTACTGGCTCGTTTTGGCTATCGACCCGGTGCGACCCGGCCAGTTCGACTGGTTGAACCGGTACCCGGGAACCGGGTCAGCTCGGTTTGATTTTTTTTTTTTTTAAGGAAATTTTTATTAGAAATCATCCCTAACGGGAATCGAACCCAAGACCTTACACAAGATCAACCACTTGCGCAGAAGTGAGAATACCAACTACACTACATGTGAGTCGGTAACTCGGTTTGAATGTAAAAAAAAAACAAAATTGAAAAAAATAGGGTTGCAAATCGGTTCGATTTCAAAAATTCAAAACCGATCGATTTTTCTGTTGGCCGATACCCGATCCATGTTCGGTTTCAATTAGTATGATAACCAAAAGCAAAACCCTATTTTCATAAATGAGAAATGCTTAATAAATTTAAACTGCATTTATGTTAATGTTGGTAGACTAATTATTATTACCAACTGTTGACAGGTTGTTAAAACAAGGAGGGAGGGATTTATAGGTTAATTTTCTGTTTGGTTTTCTTCTCTATTCGATGTGGGATGGTTTCTTCTTCTTTTTCATCAACTTTTTTTCCATCTAACTACTTACACTCATCCCACATCGGCTGGGAGTCGTAAATATGCTTATATTTATTTTATATATTTGTAAGTCATTTTTAATATTTATTAGTATTATTAAAATACATATGTATTTATATAATTTAATAATCATATATTTATGATGTCACACCGGGTCAACCCACCGGTTGAACCGGTTCGGTAAAAAATATTTTTCCGGGTCAATGACCGGGCCAGTTTTAAGAACACAGATCGTACCAAGCCTTGGGTGATTGTTTTACCCATATAGAGTCTTCTTGAGTCTGTATACTTGATGTCCCTACTGAAAGTCGGATGGTTGTTCCACATAGACTTCTTCCTTCAGTATGCCATTAAAAAATGCTGACTTTACATCCATTTGATATACTTTGAAATGTTGATGAGTTGCAACAATAAGATCAGAAGAGTGAGAATCAAGCCATGATTGTCTTTTTCTCGATTCTTCCTTTGAAGTTTCTTCTGCACATATATTATGATGATTAGGAATTTCAATAGTACTATTCTGCGGCTGAAGAATTTCAGTATTAAGCTCAGGAACATCATGAGTTCCCTCTGAGTTGTTATTCTTAGTAGAGGTCTCAGTTACCACTTGGGTTTCTTCATCGACACGAGTTACCTGGGATTGATTATGTTCAGTAGAATCAATCGGTTCAGCCACATTTCTTGTTGGATGAGTATGAGTTTCTTCTTCATCATTTGAATCATCATCCCAACAATGCTGGATCTTTTGTATTATCTTTTAAGTCCAGATCATGTACCTTGTTGCTGACCTCTTCAATATCTTGCTTTGAGCTCTGTTGTCTGTCCTCAGTAACAAACTTATTAAATACAATATGAGCGCTTTCCTCCATACAAAGTGTCTGGTAGTTAAAGATCATGAAAGTTTTGCTAACCTTGGAGTATCCTGAGAAAACTCCTTGGTCTGACTTGCTATCAAAGACCTTTAACTGATCATTTCCACTATTGTGGATAAAGCAAGGACAACAGAAAATATGGAAATGTGAAATAGAAGGTGTTCTCCCTTTCCGTAATTCGCATGGTGTCTTCATGTGAGCCCGGGTCAGTAGTGTGTGGTTCTGAGTGTAGCAACCTCTGTTAGTAACTTCTGCCCAAAACTTTCATGGTAGTCCTGAGTCTGCGAGTAACGTTCTTGTTGCTTCTTTAAGTGCCATGTTCTTTTGTTCAGCAAGACCGTTCTGCTGAGGCGTGCGTGCTGCTGATGTCTCATGCTGAATTTCCTCAACTTCACAATACTCTTTCATAATAGAGTTAAGAAATTGCGTGCCTCTATCTGAGTGAATTCTATGTATCTTAATATCTTTCTCTACGCTAGTCTTTTCAAGAGTTTTGATAGTTCAGTCTTGACATCAGACTTATTGGCGATGAAGATTACCCATGTATATCTTGAATAGTCATCTATAACCACAGGAGGATACTTCTTGCCTCTAATTTTCACTGGAGAGACTGGCCCGAATAAATCACTGTCAATGAGCTGAAGGATTCCATCAGCGAATTGTGACGAAATTGGTGGATTGCTTGACTTTGTATGCTTTTCCTTCAAGCATGCTTCATAATTTCTGTGTCGTTTGAATAATTCATTGGGAAACCCTCTGACTTTTGATTCTCTACCCAACTTGTTCTTCGCTTAGAGATTCAGGTGATTGAGCCTTCTATGTCATAGCCAACCTGTTTAGTCATTTGACTTAGTTTGTGCGAGCAAGCAGGCTTCAGGTTCAGTGGTATTCCAATCTGCAACATAGATGTTCTTCCTTCGTGATCCTAATAACACGGTATTCCTTCAAGTACATCACAGAAACCCGCATAAAAAGTGATTATATTAAAGTTACCACATAATATACTGACTGAAAGGAGATTATGTTGAAGTCCTTCAACATATCTTACTCTAGGAACTGCGACAGTTCCAATTTTTAATGTCCCATATCCTCTTGTGTAGCCTTTGGAGTTGTCACCAAATTCAATTCTGGATCCTTCTTGTTGTATGTAGTTGGTGAGTAGATTCTTCTGGTAAGTCATGTGTTTTGAGCATCCACTGTCCACTGTCTACTATCCAAGAGTCCTTATACACATGCAAAACAAAAATAAATTCAGGTACCCTTTATTTTCAGGTTAGGTCCTCAGATGTTAGTCATTTTTTGAACTTAAATTTGTGTAATAACCCTGGTGGTCTCAGACAATTTATTTCCTTTGATGTCCATGTATCTTACTGCTAAAACGGGAGATACTGACTTCTAGGTCGGTTTAGGTTCAGGAGTCCTCTTCTTCTGAGTCTTTGGACTTCTCCTGACCTTAGGTTCATAGTAGTATGACCCATACCGAGCTGGATGTGTCCATCTAGGTTGGCCGCATTGCCGTTCCCACCTGACCTTCTTGGTTCCCCCTGAATTTGATCTAGGTGTTCTAGCACTTGAACCTCTGGTCATCTGCTGATAGCTTAACTGAGGTGCTTTTGATTTTCTGTTTGTTCTTTGCGTGGGGTTGAGTAGGTTTGCCATATTCTGTTCCCCCTTGAACAAACCTCTCTATCAGCCTTTCTAAGCTTTTGTGCGTTGATGCCGATGCTTCATGTGTATATCAAAGTCCTCCTTTGGTGAAAGCTGGTCTTTTTACTCGTAGCATCCCTTCAAGTTTTTCTTTTGCTCCAAGATACTGCTCAATCATGAATTTCTCCAGACCTCATCACTTTTCCTCAGTGCTTCATAGTCAGCTTTGACTTGTTAAAGCTTCTGGTTAAGACTGGCAATTTCAGTATCTTTCTCAAAAATGTCTTTGGTCAGAACTGAGATATGAGCTTCTTGTTGTTGAGACTTGGTCATCATAGAATTAATCTCTTCCTTTTGTCTCAAAACAATCCATCCGACTTAGTAGAGACATGAATTTTTAGGAAAAGTCTCTAATTTTCAGGTCTTAGGAGTTCTAGCTCCTATAGTATCTTACTGAACTGAATGCTCATTTGAATCTGCTCTGCAAGAAGATCTTCATAGCTAGAACCGCATCTAGGGGTTGCAGCAGAGCACGTATCGTGTGTGCATGGTGAAGAGGGATTTATATTTAAAAGAGAGTTTACCTCAACCTCTTCTCTAGCCATAAGACACTATTCAGTTTCATCGACTTCGATTGCCATGAATTCAACTTCATCTTCTAATGAATCTATGAAGATATCCTCTCCACTTGTGCAATAAAAAAGCTCTCTGGCTATATAGGTCTGCCTCTTCTTGGCAAATTTGTTTCGCCTGGCCTGTCGTTCAACTCTTTCAGCAGCTGAGAGCTCTGGACATTCGTACTGATAATGTCCCGTCTTCTTGCAGTTGTAACATGATGAGGCCATGCCTTCTCTTTTTTTAGTTATCTTTCTTACCATGAGAGTTATTGGCAAGTCTCTTTATCTTTCTGAGTTTGTTCTTCTTATTCTGATGCTTCACGGCTAGAAGGGCATAACGTCCAACATGGTTCTCAGCAGTTGGATTTGACATTGTGCTCGCTATTGATTGACTCGTTGTTGATGGGCTTACTCCTGGAGTGCTGATTGTAGCTTTGTAAGCGTTATCCATTGGCATGTCAGCGGGAGCACTCAAACTTTGTTGAGCGAGACTGTACTCAGATTATTCAGCTTTGAGTTATGAAAATATGAAATCAGGAGTATTAGTGTCACGATCAGAACATCTCAAATAAGTGGCAAATGAATATCACTTAGGCCTAGTTAAAGCTCATAGGATCTTAGTGTTCATCTCTTTGTTGGTGAAATTCTTTCCCAACCCATTGATGACGTTGATCTGGTTCATAAATCTGATACTGAAGTCATCAATTGATCCACCGGGAAGCATGCCGAATGCTTCATATTTCTGTAGCTCTAGCTCCAGCTTGTTTTCTTTGATTTGTGGAGTCCCCTGACTCAGCACAACTAGGGCATCCTAGAGTTCTTTTGCGGGTTTGCAGTCGTGCACCCTTTCGAAGTATGAGTCACTGAGCGTCGTTAGTATAACATTTTGTGTGACTCAGTATAGGTTGTGCAACTTTCTTTCTTCTGGTATAAATGCGCTTTTGTCCTTCAGAATTTTCTCCCCTGTTCTGGCTCCTACAACTCCCACAACTGCATATTCGATGTTGTCGATCATGGGAACGATGGGTTCGGATTTCAGGACTTTTGTTATGCTGTCATGTAGAGACGTTAGATGCGCCTCCATTCTCACGCACCACACTGTTGGGTTTGTATACTGAAAGCAATCTACGTATTTGCTTATAGACAATGTTTCCTGTTACCACTATTATTATTCTCTTATCTGATTATTATAATTGCACATATTAATCTTTTATCTCATAGGAGTTAGATCATACATTTTGTTGTAGATCACAAAAGACTGTAGTGATTGGTTGAATTAGTGAGATACACACAGTTATCACAGCTGAGACAACTTTAGGACAAGTTATCGGTTTAGGCTACAATGTAGATAAGAAGTGAGTTGGATTGGTCACTTGTCTATGTTGATACATTTGATGTATTGATGGATCGCGGTGAGATGTGTTCTTCTATATGACCCGTGTGAAGAACCAAGGTCTTGGAGACTCAGCTGATCTTAAGCTTGATGAGATTTAAGTTGAGTGCACGCGACTAGCCATCACTTTAACTTACTACGGGTGAGGGTTATCGCGATCGTATATCTCTGTATCTTGGGTGAGTGCTGTTGCGTGTGGCTTAGGCTGGTTATCTGCATCATGCATTCGTATCCTGTTGAAGGGTTGATGATATCCCTTTTAGGAGCTCGAAATGTTTATCATACTAAACCCTACATGTTGATTAAGTTCAAGTATGATAATAAGGTCGAGTGGTACTGCTCAAGAATAAGACAGTAATTGTATTAAGCAGTCAGTAAACTTAATCAATTAATAGATATTCGATATCTTAAATACGAAAATTGACTGTAGTTAAAAATACAAGCCCTGACTCAACTTTGGGATAAATGGGTTAGTCAGCATAGATTCTTTAATGGAATGAATCTATGCTTGTGAATTAATAATACTCTGGGCTGAGTATGGAAAATTAATTCACTTGCGCCTTACTTTATTTCTTGTATTGGATCCCTGGTCTGGCCTGAACATATGCCCACTTGTATGCGACGTTTTCTCTCGGACTCACTAGGCTACTTCATTTCCTGAAATTGTTTGGTCATTTAGTGGACCAAGACTATTGGTGATGGTGTAGTAGCCCCTTTTACAATTTAGATTGGGCTTGGAGTTAAAGACCCATTAGGGTTCCTTTGACTAGCCCTTATAAATAGGGAACAAGGGAGTCACTTGTTCGTACTTAATTTTCCTAGTGCTATGTGCCGTAAAGTGTTGGGATTTTTTTATATTGGAAGCAAATTTTATGCATGTATACAATGTGTTTTGTCCCTACCACTATTTTATTCTCCTATCTGATAAATATATATATTTGCACATATTATCCTTTATCTTGTATAAAAGTTAGATTCGTGTAATGTGTCGGGTATCACAGAAGACTACACAAATTGGTTGAACTGATAAGATATAAATAGATATCACAGATGAGACAACTTAAGGATAAGTTGTTGGTTTAAGCTGTAGTTTAGATAAGAAGTGGCTTATCTTAGCTGCTTGTCTTTACTGGTACACTTAAGGTGGTGTACTGATGGGTCACAGTGAGATGTGTTCTCCTAACTGATCTTAGTGGAGAACCAAGATCTCAGTGACTTAGCTGGTCTTAAGCTTGGCAAGACTTCAGCTGAGCGCATTTGGCTATCTATCACTTTGACCTACTATGGTGAACGTCATCGCGACCGGATCTACGTATCTTGGGTGTTAGTAGTTAGTTGTGGCTAAGTCTGGTTGTCTGTATCTTGCAATCGTATCCTAGTAAAATGGGTTGATAATATCCCCTGAGGAACTCGAAAGGATTAGCACACTAAACCCGCCGGTTGATTAAGTTCAGGTGTGTTAATGAGGTCGAGTGGTACTACTCAGGAATATAATAAGATGTTAATTAATTTAAGCTGTCAGTGAGCTTAATTAATTAACGAATATTTTTATCTTAAATACGTGGATTGATTAAGTCTAAAATACAAGCCATTGCTTAATTTGGGATAAAGGGGTAAGTCAGCACAGATTCTCTAGTGGAATGAATCTGTATTTATTAATTATTTTTGCTCTAGGCTGAGCATAGATAATTAATTAATTTGAGGCCCTGCTTTATTTTTTGTATTAGATCCCTGATCTGGCCTAATTAGTTGCCTAGTTATTTATTGTCTCTCAGAATTCATTATTAATAGATTAATGTATTTTTACATTATTTAATAATATTATTTCTCCGGAATTAATTGGCTGGGCCAATTAATTAATAAATGTTAGTAGCCCAATAGATTAATTAATTGTATTATGGGTTAATTGCGTAGAAGCCCATTAGGGATATAATTAAATTAATGGGCTACAAATATTAATATTATATTGACTTTTGAAGCCTAGATATATTAGTATTCTGTTCATTATCAGTAGATATATATAATAAACATACATTAACGCATACGCATTTTTTGAGAGAGACATAAATCTTATTTTCTTGAACCTCTGGATTCCTCGTCTTACGAGCTTCGCGTTGATATGTCGTATGGGATCATCCGATTTTGGATGCGACCGGAATCGACGTCTGAAGTTGCTTCTCTAATTTATGTTTTTCCGGCGAATTAATTCAAAATTGAGAGAAATTGATGGACGATTTCGACTGGAATCCGTTCAGGGTGGCCAAAAATCGTCCAAGGATCGTTTCCCCTAAATCAATTGAGCGAATTGCAGATCAGAAAGAGGCAAATTGGAGCGGCAAAGAAGGCAGCGACAGGCTGCGTAATACGCTGTAACCCAGTCACTGCAGCTGTTAATTCTGGCCAATCATCACATCCCAGACGTCTGGACGACGTCGGGCGTGGCTGGAGACGACGGAGGTAGGCCGGAACGGCCGCGTTGGGGGCGGCAGCCGTGCACAAGCGGGAGGCACGACGGTGCGCTGTTGCGCGCGTTCCCAGCATTGATCCGGCGACGGCGATGTCTGATTCGCATCGGCAGGGCTCCAGGGACGTCGGGGAGGCGGCGACGCTTCTGCTTGTTGATGAAGACGATGACGAGGCATCACATCATCCCTTGCTGACCCTGGCGTATACATGTCTGCCACGTGGCAGACACCTGATGATGTGGCGACGATTCAGTTTTCGATGCGGTTTTCAAATTCAAAGATTTATCAAGATTTCGAAGATCTGTATTTTGATCAGGATATGTAATAGATAGATTTTTTTTTATCTGTGTGTTTAGCTCGATAACGACTTTTTAAATTTCCTATTTTCGCATTTATTTATTCTTATGCTTTAGCATGCGATTATATGATTAATTGCGCTTAGAAAAGCATGTAAATATGATTTACGTCGTTTTAAAGCATGTTTTAATTTACCACGAGCACATTTTATTATGTGCGCATAGTAATTGCGTGCTTTAGGAATTATGTGATGATGCATGATTCATAACAAACCTTTTGAATACAAAGACTAAGCAATTTTAAATTAAGCGTTTAATTAGATTCCATTAATTTGGATATTAAACACTTAATCGGACCTCCATTAATTGGACTCTACACGAAAGTAGTAAGATTAAGTGAGTAAACGTCCACCTGCGTGGCTTGTTGCATCTTTGAGCTACCAGTTTTGTGAGATGAGTTTTCCAAAACAATATTTAATTATCATTGAGTAGTGGGAGCGAAGCCGTAAACGTCCACCTGCGTGGCTTGCGTGTCTAGTAAACATGCGTACTCTAGAAGATAATAATTAAATAGGATGGCTAATTAGATCGAATTGAATGCGGTATGGTTCTCGTAAGTATGTCAATTTCAAGAATTTGATTCTAATTTGGTCAAATTAATGGTCTATGCTTAGATGTCATCGCAGGTACAATTCACTTCCCTCGAAGTCCATTCCTGCATTTTAATAGTGACATGGTCCAGAATATCGAATTATTAATTCCATTCGTCTTAAGAACCTAGGCGTGGATTGGAATTAAAGAGCTAGGTAAATAGCTTGGCTTAGGAGTGGAATTCCTAGAGCTAGTAAACGTCCACCTGCGTGGCTTACGAGTGGAATTCCTAGAGTTGTTCGAGGTTTTTAATATCATTGTTTTTACAAAAGGTTACAATGATTATTAATTAAGAATTATGTGCAAATATTAATTTCATACATGCTTTTAAAGAGGAGTGAGGACAGTGGCCGGAGCAACTCAGAGTCAGCAATCTGCTCACACTGGTCCCTCCACTCAGTCTACACAAGGCGAAGCCCAGGGTGTCTCAGCAGCAAGAGATGTAGTGCCTGATGAGACTGGCCCAAGTGGCTCAGGACCCAAGGACTCTGCTACTAGGGATGGCAATGGATCGGATTTGGACCGGATCCTCCTCGATCCAGATCCAGATCCGAGATTTTTTACTTTGGTCCAGATCCGGTCCAGATCCATTGGATCTCAAAAAATGAGATCCAGACCCAGATCCGTTGGATCTACAGGGTCTCGGTTTTAGACCCGGATCCATAAGTTTTTTTAGCTAAAATTAAAAAAAATTCTAAATCAATTAAAATTTAACTAAGTTAATTAATTCTACGATAACACGATAATTTATAAGAGCATTACTATCATTAAAAAAAGTCAAACTACTCATGATATTATAAAAATATTACAATCATCTATAAAACTACTATCTTTTCTATAACAAAACTTCCAAATTCATGGATAGTGGGTACTCAATCTCCTCCCTCTTTTCTATTTATTAGATTACTAGTTAAGTATTTCAAGCTCAACAAATAATATAATGTGATATTTTAAGTAGAATAATATAAATATAATATTTTAGATATGATAATAAAATAATATTTTAATTATAAAAATTGGCGGATCTGGACCGGATCCGGATCTCAAATCGTAAAGTCCAGATCCAGATCCGTAATTTCTAAAATCAGTCCAGATCCGATCCAGATCCAATGGGTCCAATTTTTTAAGATCCAGATCCAGAAAAATGGATCTGGATCCACGGATTTGGACCGGGTCCAAGATCCATTGCCATCTCTATCTGCTACTCAAGCAACTCAGACACCAAGTGACATAATTAAAGAAATTGCTGAGTATGCAGAAGAGCAGTCAGAAGAGGAAGAGGTTCCTCTGCCTCCTCCAGTGTCAGGAAAGGGTAAGAAGATACTGAAGCTTCCAACTCCTCCCACAAAGAAAGGACCAAGAAGATACATCACTCATGAGGAGGAAGCTCAGATAGCTGCTGACGAAAAGCTTGCCAGAGAAATTGCTGAGGCTGAGGCTGCTAACAAGCCAAAGAAAAAGCCAGCCAAAGGTAAGACTAAGGCCCCAGCAGGAGGTAGGAAGCCTGGGACAAGGCTGCCTCCTAGGAAAATAAAGCTGAGCGATGAAGCTGATAAAGAGAAGGAGAAAGAGCAGCAGCAGCAGACAACTGGTCAGCAGGGAACTTCAAAGGAAAAATCATCTACTCCTGCTGATTCAGAAGAAGAACATGTACCCTCCTATGTCCCCTCGAAGAGACAAGAGCTTGAAATGCAAGAGATTTGGGATCAGATGGAGAGGTATCTATATAGAGGAGCTGAAGCAAGATAAATAGAAGCAGCAAGAGAAAGGCTCAGATTGGCAGACTTAGAAGCTCTGAGGCTGAAGGCTGAAAAGGAAGCTAGTCAAAGGATTCCTGAGAAGGCATATATTCCATATAAATACATAAGACTCAGGAAGCCTACTGACCTTAAAATTCACAGATGGCCCAGAGTGGATGAATGGATACCATGGGAAAGAACTCAGAGGTGGGAGTCACTAAAGGCAGACTACATCAAGAGATACTATTTCTAGAGATACTAGCCTGAGATGCACAAGTCTTTTGCATTTGCTGAATGGCTTCTAAAGACCGACCCAGAGATATTTGCTAGAGTTCAGAAGGCCATAGCAGATAAAATTGATGTCAGAGTCCCAGTTCCAAGGATCATGCCTCCCCCACTAAAACTTGATGGCTCTGTTCATTATGGAGTAATTGAGAAAGAGATTAAAGATGCTGCCCAAGTAAGACACTTGGATGAAGATGAGCCTGGTGATTTGCCAGAGATACTGAATCTAAGGAAGATCACTTACAGAATGTATGGACTGCCTCTTCCTGAATCAAAATCAAAGGACTTCAAAGACAGGATTCAGCAGTTCAGCTGATAGATAGCTTCTGTATTTCTTCTCTATTCTATTTTCTTAGTTCTTAGAATAGCAGTTGATGTATCTGTACTGAAGTTCATTATATATAAAACATCACTGTTGTTCGGCCCTGACAATTCCTTATTGTCTATATGGCCTTTTTTGTCTTTATGCTTAACACACAGAATCACTCAAGTGATTACTGACTCACACACTCACTGAATATATTCTGTCAGTTTTTACCTTGTTAGATTCTGATCTGTTAGATTGCATTGATGGGGGAAAATGTTGTTAGAAAGGGAGAAATTGTTGATTAGTTTTCTGTATAGGTTCTGATATTTCTTCTCTGATTCCCTCAGTAGTCTATGACTTGAAGAACAACTCCACTGATTCTACTTGTAATACTTGTAAGGAGCTCTGTTTCTGATAGTCATAATGTTAGGTTTTGGCATCATCAAATAAGGGGAAAATGTTGGGAGATGATTCAGTCTTCTCATAATCTGTTGAGAGATGACTCAGTAGCCTAGTGCTCTGAATATTTGCTGAAGATTTGAAGATCCCAAAACCCTACTTTGACTGATGAACCATTCAGTTGTAATGTATTGTTCTGTCTCTGAGGTTTCAGACTCAGTAGACACTCTTCATCTTGGTTCAGGCACTCAGTAGATCACCAGCCTCAGTAC
The DNA here is from genome assembly GCA_028984105.1 of Lavandula angustifolia. Classification (NCBI taxonomy): domain Eukaryota; kingdom Viridiplantae; phylum Streptophyta; class Magnoliopsida; order Lamiales; family Lamiaceae; genus Lavandula; species Lavandula angustifolia. The sequence continues at coordinate 12,080,194 of CM054817.1, forward strand.
CGGAAGAAGAAGACTCAATGATACTGGACTCAGCAGGAGTAGTATACTGAAAGGAGTCAGTGGAACTGAACTCAGCAGGAGTAGTTCACTGAACTCAAAGCTGATCTTCAGTAGAGCCGACTCAGCAGGAGCATGCTACTAAATATAGATCAAACTCAGCAACGGCCAGACAGTCTTCTGAACAATCAGAATTTACTAAGTCTAATCAGCAGAGTCATACGAGGAAGAGAGAAGTCAGCTTCAGATCTACCTTGAAGTTTGTTCTGTCTCACCTACTTTCTTTAACCTCGACCTATGACGAGTGGCCAGCTGTCTACTTTCTGATTAAAGCTGCAAGTCAACAATCTTTGACATGGAGGGAAAATACTCTGCCACCAATCTTTGAAAGAGCCGTTAGCTACCCAAAAGAGAGAGACACAAGGATCGTCGTCTCCAACGTATCTATCCTTCCTCTGCTCTATAAATAGAGGGATACAATCCAAATTGAAGCTCACCTACGAACACCTAGAAATCGAAGAACACACGAGCATTCACGAGCAACTCAAAAATGAAGGAAATATAAGGTTAGGAATCGATACCTTCCTCCTTCGTATGTTGTTGCAGCTCTGATTGTTGCTCGTGTGTTAGATCTTCTGATCTGTGTCCCGGCCTTTTTTTCCCTCTAGGTGGTCAGAGAACTGGAGAAAATAATATTATCATCTCCCATAAACTCACGCCGTGCGTGTATTATTTATGTGATTGTGTGTATTCTGTTTATGAACATAATACTAATATATATAGGCTTCAAAAGCCAATATAATATTAATATTTATAGCTCATTAATTTAATTATATTCCTAATGGGCTTCCACATAATTAGCCCATAATATAATTAATTAATCCACTGGGCTACTAATATTTATCAGTTAATTGGCCCAGCCAATTAATTCCATATAAATAACATTATTAAATAATGTAAAAAATACATTAATATATTAATAATGATTTCTGAGAGACAATAAATAACTAGGCAACTAATTGGGCCAGATCAGGGATCTAATACAAGAAATAAAGCTGGGCCTCAAATTAATTAATTATCTATGCTCAGCCCAGAGCAAAATTAATTAATAAACACAAATTCATTCCACTAGAGAATCTGTGCTGACTTACCCCTTTATCCCAAATTGAGCAAGGGCTTGTATTTTAGACTTAATCGATCTCCGTATTTAAGATATAAATATTCATTAATTAATTAAGCTCACTGATAGCTTAAATTAATTAACATCTTATATTCCTAAGTAGTACCACTCGACCTTATTAACATACCTGGACTTAATCAACCGGCCGGGTTTAGTGTGCTAATCCTTTCGAGTTCCTCAGGGGATATTATCAACCCATTTTACTAGGATACGGTTGCAAGATACAGACAACCACCTGAGCCACAAATGACTACTAGCACCCAAGATACGTAGATCCGGTCGCGATGATGTTCACCATAGTAGGTCAAAGTGATAGATAGTCAAATGCACTCAGCTGAAGTCTTATCAATCTAAATAGGATTCAAAGGTTGGTGGAATATGGATCATTGGAGTCTCTCCATGTTGAACCATTTCCAACTTGAGAAACCTATTTGGAAGGAAAGATGATGACTAGGCCTTTCAAGGCAAAGGGTTATAGAGCCACAGAAGTATTAAGTTTGATACATTCTGACTTATGTTGACCTATGTCTACACAAGCTCGTGGAGGGTATGAGTACTTTGTCACATTTACTAACGATTACTCGAGGTATGAATATGTTTACCTTCTTCGCCACAAGTTGGATTGATTTGAAACCTTTAAGGAATTCAAGGCAGAAGTGGAGAAGAAGCTAGGTAAAGAAATCAAAACACTACGATCTGATCGTGGTGGGGAATACCTATCCAGCGAGTTCAAGGACTACTTGACAGAATGTGGGATTGCATCCCAGCTGACAGCACCGGGCACGCCTCAGCAGAATGGTGTGTCAGAGAGAAGGAACCAAACTCTTTTAGAGATGGTTCGGTCGATGATGAGTTATGCAACTTTGCCAGTTTCCTTTTTGGAGATATGTCCTAGAGACTACAGCATACTAGCTGAACCGTGTGCCTTCCAAGTCGGTACAAAAGACCCCTTGCGAGTTGTGGAGAGGACACAAACCCAGTATGCACCACTTAAGGATTTGGGGTTATCTTGCTCAAGTGCTAAATAGGCAGGCCGACAAATTGGAATCACGTTCAGAAGTGATGTTGTTCATAGGGTATCCGAAAGAAACGTAGGGTGGATACTTTTATGATCCTAAAGAGCAGAAGATCATTGTTAGCACTAACGCTCGGTTCTTAGAATAGGATTGCATTAGTAACCATAAGTCTCGAGTCGCCATCATCCTTGAGGAATTACAAGGTGGTCGAGTTCCACTTGAACAACCAGTTGTGCAAGATAGTACTCCACGAGTAACTGCACAATCTGTGAACACAACGCCTGACACTGTTCGACGTAGTGGGAGGGTGATATTTACACTTGATCGGTATATGTTCATTGGGGAGACGTTTCATCATCTCCTGGCAGATGAACAGAATATCATTGATCCTTGGACCTACAACGAAGCAGTGGGAGATATAGATGCAGATTCCTGGAGAATCGCCACAGAATTCAAGTCCATAACTGATATGGATGTATATGAGATCACTGAACTACCTGAGGGCTGCAAGGCTATTGGTAGTGAGTGGGTATACAAGAGAAAGAGAAGACCGAATGGAGAGATAATGGCGTTTAAGGCCAAGCTAGTCGCGAAGGGTTTTACCCAGAAAGAAGGTATCAATTATGAAGAGACCTTCTCGCCTGTAGCAATGATCAAGTCCATCCGGATTTTCCTTGCTATAGCAGCTCACATGAACCTAGAAATCTGGCAAATGGATATCAAAACCGCATTCCTAAACGGTCACCTTGAAAAAGGTAGAGACATCTACATGAAACAACAGATGGTTATGTGAAGGAGGGCGAAGAGCATCTAGTTTGGAAGCTTAAGAAGTCCATTTATGGACTTAAGCAAGCTTCCCGGTTATGGCACCAGTGTTTAGATGAGGTAGTCAAATCCTATGGATTTGTATCCTGTCTTAATGAGGTGTGTGTGTACCGTATTTGTGTTAACAGATCAATGGTGTTTCTTGCATTTTATGTAGATGACATCCTTCTCATTGGCAACAATGTTGAAGTGTTATCAGACGTAAAGACGTGGTTATCCGAGCAATTTCAAATGAAGGATTTAGGTGAAGCTGCTTACATCCTTGGGATCAAGGTTATCCGAGATCGCCAGAAAATGATGTTAAGCTTGTCACAAGCGTCCTAAATTGACACTGTTATTGCTCATTTTAGCATGCAAAATGCCAAGAGAGGTTCAGTACCTTTCAGACATGGCATTTTTCTATCCAAGAATCAGTGCCCTAAAACGCCTGAAGAGATAGAAAGTATGAGGCTAGTACTATATGCTTCCGCTGTCGGTAGCCTCATGTATGCGATGCTTTGTACGAGACCAAATATCTCATATACTGTAGGCATGGTCTCAAGATATCAGTCTAACCCTGGAAAGGAACACTGGACTGCGGTCAAGCATATTCTCAAGTACCTTAAACGAACTAGAGATTATATACTTGTTTAATTGTCAGACAGTCTAGTGCCTATGGGTTATACAGACTCGGATTTCAAGGCTGACAGAGATGAGAAGAAGTTTACCTCGGGTTATGTGTTTACCTTGGAAGGTGGAGCCATTTCATGGAGGAGTTCAAAGCAGAAATGCATTGCGGACTCAACCATGGAAGCAGAGTATGTTGCTGCTTCAGAAGCTTCGAAAGAGGCAGTTTGGCTCAAGAATTTCCTCCTGGATCTTGATATTGTTCAGAATTTGCCTAAGGCGATCACGATTTATTGTGATAATGCGGGTGCAGTGATAAATTCTAAGGAACCTAGATCTCACATGGCGTCTAAACACATAGACAGAAAGTACCACATTATACGAGTATTCGTAAATCGAGGTGATGTGGTGATTGACAAAATTGGAACTGAAGTCAACCTAGCTAATCCTTTCACAAAGAGCTTACTACTCCCGGCTTACGAGAAACATGTTCGTGGCTTAGGAGTGGTAAAGATGCCCCCCACTTAGGACTACAGAAACTTTTGTATAAGTGGGAGAAGATGCAATAATAGATAGGATAGATAGTTGAGTACTAGTTTGTACCTAGAACTGACACATTGTATACTAAAAGTTTACTTTAGTATAAGAAGGAGAATTGTTGGGATTTTGTATACTGGAAGCAAATTTTATGCTTGTATACAATGTGTTTTGTCCCTACCACTATTTTATTCTCCTATCTGATAAATATATATATTTGCACATGTTATCCTTTATCTTGTATAAAAGTTAGATTCGTGTAGTGTGTCGGGTATTACAGAAGACTACACAAGTTGGTTGAACTGACAAGATATAAATTGTTATCACAGCTGAGACAACTTAAGGATAAGTTGTTGGTTTAAGCTACAGTTTATATAAGAAGTGGCTTGTCTTAGCTGCTTGTCTTTACTGGTACACTTAAGGTGGTGTATTGATGGATCACAATGAGATGTGTTCTCCTAACTGACCTTAGTGGAGAACCAAGATCTCGGTGACTTAGTTGGTCTTAAGCTTGGTAAGACTTCAGTTGAGCGCAGTTGGTTATCTATCACTTTGACCTACTATGGTGAACGTCACCGCGACCGGATCTACGTATCTTGGGTGTTAGTAGTTATTTGTGGCTCAGGCTGGTTGTCTGTATCTTGCAACCGTATCCTAGTAAATGGGTTGATAATATCCCCTGAGGAACTCGAAAGGATTAGCACAGTAAACCCGCCGGTTGATTAAGTTCAGATGTGTTAATGAGGTCGAGTGGTACTACTCAGGAATATATTAAGATGTTAATTAATTTAAGTTGTCAGTGAGCTTAATTAATTAACTGATATTTCTATCTTAAATACGTGGATTGATTAAGTCTAAAATACAAGCCCTTGCTCAATTTGGGATAAAGGGGTAAGTCAGCACGGATTCTCTAGTGAAATGAATCTGTATTTATTAATTAATTTTGCTTTGGGCTGAGCATAGATAATTAATTAATTTGAGGTCGTGCTTTATTTCTTCTATTAAATCCCTGATCTGGCCCAATTAATTGCCTAATTATTTATTGTCTCTCAGAAATCATTATTAATAGATTAATGTATTTTTACATTATTTAATAATGTTATTTATCTGTAACTAATTGGCTGGGCCAATTAATTGATAAATGTTAGTAGCCCAATAGATTAATTAATTATATTATGGGCTAATTGTGTAGAAGTCCATTAGTGATATAATTAAATTAATGAAGCATATATATATATTAGTATTCTGTTCATTATCAGTAGATATAATAAACACACATTAGCGCATGCGCATTTTTTGAGAGAGAAATAAATCTTATTTTCTTCAGTTCTCTGACCACCCAGGGGAAGAAAAAGGCCGGGACACAGATCAGAAGATTTGAAGAGGAGCAACAATCAAAGCTACAACAACATACGTATGAGGAATGTATATCGATTCTTCCCCTCTAATTTCCTTCATAAAGTGTGAGTTCGAGAGTTTACCGTCAGGAGCCGCTAGCGCCTCCGTCCATCTGGAGCTGTGAGCTCGGGCAACGGGAACAGTCCAAAAGACCTTTTCTGGATCGAGTCAAGAAGATCGTATTCTAGGACGATCTTGCGGTATGATTTTCTACATCTGGTATCAGAGCTCGGTTCTAATACCTAGTTCTGTTCTGTGTTTCTTTTAATTCGTAGTATCATGCATATGACGATTGTATGGCATGCTATGAATGGATTTAATTTCTTGTTCGTCGTCGTCGTGTTCATATTTGTGGGACGGCCTGCGTGTCACTTTGTTTTGATCCCGGAATTGTATTTGTCGTGAGATAAATCAACGAGTAGATTATGGCCCAAGTGAATGTTTGTATTTGCTTCGTATATGTAATTGGTTTTTGCAGATTGGTTTGTTTTTGGCGACGAGAACACGAAGATTTATTCGGTCAAAAACCCTAGTTTTCGTGGTTTTTACGTACCAGGAGGTCTTGAATCAATTATACTGAGCAAGTCTCAATCGATCCTTTAATTGAACAGATCTCTAGTTATAGTCCTAGTGACTTTACAAGGGTTCAAACACGAGGTTTGAGATTCTCCAACTAAGAAGGAGTTCTTACAATAAGAACAGTTTAAGATATGAACTCCTTCGATATCTAAGCGTATGATTTGACAAGGTTAGCTTAGAATAGATAATGAGAACTAAATTACTCTAGAGTGAAGAACTGTTAAAGATTCTATGTATGCAGAAAGTTCTTTGTTGGATTAGCTTTGAGAGCACTAAAGCTTTGAATACGTGAATGCTTTGTGTTCCCGGTTTTTGTCTTCAATGCTTAAAGATCGATCTCTATTTATAGTCTTGACCTATGGAAATATTCGTTGTAAGACACCTAGCCGCGTGTAAAAAACGACATGGAAAACGACCATCTTGAATTTGAATGATATTGTAGAGATTCTCTCTTTTTCAGTCTTGAGGGCAACTTTTTGTGAGTGCAAGTACGGTGTTGTCAGCTCCTCATTGGTCGAGATTGAATGTTAGGCGAGGCTTGTTCAATCTTCAAGGCAGATGCTGAGTTGATTTCCTCTGATACCTAGGACACTTTAACTGAGTTGTCCTTTATTGACATTCTTCTGAAATGTTCAGTTTGTATGTCGATTCCTTTGTTCTGATGTTAACGCACATTCAGTAGGTTCTGAACAACCATACTGAGACTTCGATTCTGAGTCCATCCAACTGAGACAAAGATATGCTACTGAGTCTATCAGCTACTGAACTCTGTCTATCATACCGGTTCCTAACATGTTGAACTCAACTAAACTATTATATTATACTGGCTAGGGGTTTTGTGATTTTCACATCTTATCATATTTATTACTGAATCATACTCTCAATACTTACACCACTCTATACACAACTAATAATTATCTTTAAAAACCGGGCCATAAACAAAGTGAACAAAATAATTGGGACGGAGTGAGTATAATTTTAAACCATAAGCTTAATTATGAGAATAAAAATTACTCCATCCGTCCTATTATTAGTGGCCACCTTTCCTAATTCGGATGTCCCGCTATTAGTGGCGACGTCCCAAATTGGTAAAAAATTATCACTCTCTTTCCTACTTTATCATCTTATCTCTCCTACTTTATCATCTACTTTCATTATTATACTCATTTCTCTCTCCTACTTTATCATCTTCTCTTTCCTACTCTCTCATTATCACACTCATCTCTCTCTCTCCTACTTTATTATCTAACTCATCTCTCATACTTTATTACATATTCCCTTAATTCCCGTGCCAAAAAGAAAGGCGCCACTAATAATGGGATGGAGGGAGTATTTGATTTGATGTGCCCTCAAACATCTACCAGTTCTTATGACCGTACACCCCCACAAAATATCAGATTTTCCAACTCAATTCAACCCAATTCTAGTTGGGCCCTGAGTGGGCCGAGTATTTGAAACTGCGGCTTGTTGATCAAGAGAAGAGAAGTGGCTGACTACTCCGTTGATACAACGATACAATTACAGATTTTCCCAATAAATTGGCTCCGAGGGAGCGCCTCCACACTCTCCGCCGCACCTATCTCAGCTCTCCGACGATTTTTGAATTCCCTATCGTTTGCGAAACACATTTTCCAGACGGGAAGGATTGGTTGTCGTGTGAAGATTTAGGGATTCCACCTCCTCAACTTCGATACTCTGTATCTTGATCGAGCTCAGTAAGAAGAAATTCTTGATAGGTGGAGCAAAATGTCATCTAGGTTGGTGAAAAAGGTTCTTAATGAACAATCAGCGGCGCTGCTGCAGCAGCAGCAGCTCGACAGCGATGATGATTCTGAGTCGCCTGAATCTTCCGTCCCTGCTCGGAATCTGTTTAGTCTTCTTGAGGATGAAGATGAAAGCAACAGCCACGACCACCTGTCTGACCAGGTCTGTGATGATTAAGCCTTTCAATCTTATTAAATATGCTGAAGTTGTTTTTTTTTGTTTGTCTTATCCTATTGTTGTTAATGGTATTGAGAGATTAAGTTTATGTAAGATGGAGCAGTATAAAGTTACTGATATTTGATACCTACATTTACCAAGAGCACAGATCATGTGATATGGGAGCTATGTTATCTTGTACCAAAACTTACGTGCTCATATTGCTTGAGCCGATAATAGAACTACTTCCCCTTTTGTTTCTGTGTATATGAATTGCGTTGCGATATGCAAATCATTTGTTGAATGAAATAGGATGGTCATTTGTAACTTGGTGCCATCTTGGCATGGATTGTTGGCAGGAGGAAAACGATAAAGACGCAGATGAAACTTCAGATTTTGATATTTCCCGGGAACATTCCTCAATGGAAAGAATTTCCGTTAACACTGTTTCTACTCGAAATATTAAATCAAAGAAAAAGAAAAAGAAGAAGAAGAGCTCAAATTCGAATGGGGAAGAAGCATCTAATCATCTTGGATCTTCTAATCTCAAGTTAGAAGACTTAAGTTTGGAAGCTAGCTCTTCTGGTCATCATGAGACTCCTCATCCTGCTAAGAAGAAGTTTATAAACACTGATAGTGATGCCAAGTTGCTTAAAAAGCAGTTCAAAGCTTCTGTTCTAGAAGTTAATCCCAAATTTCTCAGTGGAGAAAATGAACTGCGAAGGATATTTGGTTCGAGAGTGGTGAAGTCACATGAAACAAAATCATCTGCAAATCCTGGGCTGATGCGTGGTGGTCGACGAGGGACTCATAATCTCAAAAGGACTATGCTGATTTCTCCATCTCAACACTGGCCACGTTGGGATGGTTCTCTAACAATGGAGTTACTTGAAACTCTTGAGGGCGTCCACTATTTCCGGTAAGATAAGTTCCTAACTTCAAAGTTCTTATCTCTGAAGCTGTTGTGAATATGATATTTCTTTTATCCTCAACGATGTAGCTGGATTATGGGCCAATACAATGAAATAACTCACACAGATGTATATATAGAGTAACGTTTGCTGGAGAAGTAAAATTAATGAGCTTCATTTTGTAATTAGCATAGTTTGTGAAACTAATAGGAAGAAATTGTTGGAGCCTTGGAGGACTGGGCTTCCATAGGTTTTGACTTCTGAGTTTTGTTTTATTTATTTTTTTCTAAATTTTTATATAATGTTCTGATATTGATCTGCGAAGTCAGTACTACCTTACCATTTTTGAGGCAAAAAATATTAAAAAATCACTGCAATATTTTAGTTGCATCTTATACTTAACCACCCATTTCTTGAGCTTCTCTATGGAAAGGCAAAGACAAGAGATAGGAAGATGTAGGATTACTAGAAGAGTGGTAGTGTAAGATACATAACTGGGATATGTATGTATCTGTGTCTTAAAGTGAGCAAGTTTTGGTCATCAGTACAGCTTAATTTTAGAAGTGTCTGTGTGTCGTACTGCCATTGGCGATTTCTGAGTGGGTAATCAATGTATAGAACTTGCATTAGTTCATTAAACGTATCCTGTATACTATACATAGTTTGATAGGTCATTTGATCTTACCCAGAATGTAATGGAATCATTATTAACTGTACATAAGTTCCATGACAAGGAGAGTGTTCAAAGTGCACATCTTATTCAGGTCAATTGTTTACCTTTGCCCATATTAAACAACACCCTTGAGCTAATATCCGAAAATGTTGTGTTGCATATCATGGCTTAAACCAGTGTTGAAAAAATTGCTAAAGCACGGTTAATTTGGATTATAAGCCCTGGAAGTGCAGCACTTTCTTTGAAACCATAAAATACTGAGTAGCTGATTTGAAGTAATAATGGAGTTTTTATTTTCAAAAGTAAAGAAAATCAAAAGACCCAAATTACATGATGAAATATTTGTTGGCAGTAATCTGATGAGTATGTTTCATGCTTAATGTCTTGTAGTCTGTAGATTGTTAGAGTTAGGAGTTAGACCACTCTTAATCTAGACGGGAAAAACCTTACTAGACTGAGATCTCAGTTCACTTCAGCAATGATGACTCTTTTCGCATATAACTGGATGAAGTAAAGGTTTTCACTCATTATAATGAATGCCTGATGTTTATGTCAGTCATGTGAATTATTGGACCATCAACCTTGTACAGTGTAATTGTACCGGGAATTAGAAACTACTAATTTGGTTCTTTGAATTTTATTACAAGCATCACTTCTCACAGTCGGTGCTTCTCTGATTAGTTGCTTTATATTATTCAGGTACACACTTTCATCATCATATGCTCAAGCTCAGAGAGCTTTTGAATCTGCCAAGGAAAATCATGATCTTAATGGAATTGCAAGCATTCTGTTGAACCATCCTTATCATATAGACTCGCTAACAACATTAGCAGACTATTTCAAATTCACGGGTGAACACCAAATGTCAGCTGATGCTACTGCAAAGTGTCTGTACTCTATGGAATGTGCGTGGCATCCACTATTCACTCCGTCAGAGAACTGCCAATTAAAGTACGTACACGATACAAACAAGCCATTCTTCTCGGCACTTTTTACTCACATGAAAAACATGGATAGACGAGGTTGCCACAGATCTGCCCTTGAGATATGCAAGCTGTTGCTTTCTCTAGATTCCAATGATCCACTGGGTGCTATGTTCTGCATCGATTACTATGCTTTGAGAGCTGAGGAGTACGTTTGGTTGGAACAATTTGCAGAGGAATATAAATCTGACAATTCCCTATGGCTATTTCCTAATTTTTCTTATTCCCTTGCAATATCCCGGTTTTACCTTGAGCGCGATGAAGTTCCAGACGTTAGAGAACCAGATGCTTGTAAAGCTACTTCATTTGAACTCATGAAGCAGGCTCTGATGCTCCACCCATCCATGTTGGAGAAACTGGTGGCAAAGGTGCCCCTTAAAGATCGAAAATGGACCACTATAGTTAACCGCAGTTACTTTAGGTCTGGAGAAACAGGAAACCCATCTCTGGATCACTTGATTGCCATATATGTCGAGAAGAGCTACCTAATATGGAGACTCCCTGATTTGCAGAAGCTTCTATATGACTCTGCGGTTTCAGTGATTGCGGAGAAGCAAGAAAGTGATGTTGCGGACTGGGCTTGTGTTAGGAAAGAAGCTTTCTCATCCGAGAAGAATGAGTGAGCACTGAGCCAATTAGTCAGTCTTTTTCATTTCCATTTGCTCATTATATGTGTTTCTTCCTCTTTGATAGGTACTCACATTTGTTGCTGTCGGAATTTTCTGATTCGGTGCCAACGATGCCACCTGAGAACTTGCAGGAGTTTATAGTTGATCAGAGGGGTGGGATTGAGGACCCTCAGCAGATTCATCAAAACGATCATGTGGTTCGTGATGTTGCCAACAGAAGTCCACTTGCTGTACTGTTTGAGTCTATGCTACCATGGATAAATTATGGAACAGGAGAGGGAGAGGATGAGGATGAGGATTAGAGTGAGTTTTCTGAAATGTAACAGGAGGAATAAGGAAGCTCAGTTTGCTCCAGACTTTGGTTTAGGAAGGAATTTGTAGTTTGATAAATGATTCTGTATTCAATTTTTCTCCATCTTACAATTTTTTACTTTTATGAATTTGCAAGTGTTATCACTGAATTTTCAGAATATTATTACTCTTAAAAAAAAACAATTCCTAAAATATTAGTCCAACTACAGAGATTTTTGTACATGCTACTATTTTATAGAAAATGAAAAAGTTTTTTAAATATTTTTTGTAAAAACAAAATATCCAGTTATTTTTGTAATTAAGATTCTTTTTTTATTCTCTAAGTTGAAAAGATTTAGTTATATTTACAAAGAATTAAAAAAAAAAAAATTCAATGTTAAAAAAATATGTCAAGAATTATTTTTTCAACAATAATATTTTGGAATATATTTTCTAATAGTAATATTTTGAAAATTATTGTTGGCGTAATCCACCCAATATTTATAGTAGTAAATTAGTAATTTTTCCTTTTAAAAACGATAACGAAAAGAAATCGTGTTGACCAGTTTCAGAATTTGGTTGGATGTTACGGTAATTTTGCAGCGAAGATTTAGGTGAGGCCAAATCAGTTTACAGTTAGAAACTGCAGAATAAAATCAAACATCGGGGCGGAGTTGACGGATGATCGACGCTGATTCATCTTCCTTCATCTATCAATCCCTCTTCAGCTTTGCCCATCCGCCATTTCTTCTTCTGAGGTTTGTCTTACCTTTTTTGCTTTTTTTAAGTTTTTTGATTTAATGTTAGGTATGACGAAATTCGGTGTTTAATTGATGTACGAGTTCTTATTCTTTTCGCATTCTTCGCGAATATCGGATCAATGTTTGTGAAACGCGGATTATGGGGAGAAAACGTTGCAAAGTTGAGGTCAACAATGAAAAATAGTTAACCTGCCTCGTTGCGGATCCGTTTTGATTTTCTATTTATGAAAATCACGGGCTAGTGTACTCTGTATCATCAAAAGAATATGTTTAAGATTCTCCTTTCAACCGCTTTCTTTGTAATTACCATGGATTTTATAATTGCTAATCTAATTCATTCCCTTAATTGAGGATCATGGTACCTCATGGATATTCTTGCTGGTGCCCGAGTTTGGTGTCTCGATAGAAACATCAAGATTACTATATAAGTTCTTGTACTAGGGTGGGGCTGGAGAAGAGTAGTCAAGACCTTGGATTGACATCAAGGTCAATGAATTTTATGAATGCTAGCTTCTACAGGTTCTCTTGTGGTAGGTGTCATCCTCACCGATTGTCATGCTATATTCAAGTTTGAATTTGATCGATTTCCAGAAACACTGAGAAAAACAGCTGTTTTCAAATAGTCTGATTCAATACAGTAACAATTTAAAGCAGATGACTAAATCTCGAATCACAGTAAATCTTTTCTGTTGAACAAGTAAATACTTAAGTGATTGAGTATTGCACAATCAAGCGGATTACTGAGTTAATAAAAGTTTATACAAGTCTCTAATGCTCATTTTAGCTTTCTCTACATAGATGGAAGATGCTAGGAAAACCTACACTGTCGATGAAGCCCTTGCTGCATTGGGATTTGGAAATTTCCAAATATTTGTTCTTATCTACGCTGGCATGGGTTGGGTTTCTGAAGCAATGGAAATGATGCTGCTTTCTTTCGTTGGACCAGCTGTTCAATCTCTTTGGGATCTTTCTTCTCAACAAGAAAGCCTGATAACTAGCATTGTCTTTGCTGGCATGTTGGTTGGAGCTTACGCATGGGGTGTTGTTTCAGATATTTTTGGAAGGAGGTAATAATTCGCTTATAGTTGAAACTCATAGTCCATTGTTTTTCTGCTCAAAATTCGTAATTGTACCAACATTCTGGTGAGATATTTTTATTTGAATACGCCATATAGCCTAATCCACACAGTTAGAGGTAAATGCTTAGCCTTTACCATTATTTTTTCCTGTTCTCTAATAAACACTACATATAGTTTCCCCCATAAAAGTTAGTGCTGAACTGAATGTTCTGAACAGAGGCACAACGGATTTCCTACAAATATATTGCATCAAGTAATTTATTTCCCTTCACCTGCACAGAACCTATTGATATGCCTCTATTTGCTATACGTTTGGCCAGTAATTATGATAGATATTAAGGGCCCAGTCAAATTCAATTAAATAGAATAGAAGGGTGTTGTGATTTGTATTTCCAGTTACCGAATGAAGTGACAATGCCAGGAAGAAACCCTTCAAGGAACTACTCCCTGCCAGCAAAATTTGCCAATAAGAAATTAAGAATGTATCCAGTGATCAAATACAAATAGAAGGCAGTAAATAAATATAAGAGTTAATATATTTTTCCACTCAAAACTAGATCAAAAGATAAAGGCAAATGCCGCAAATCTAATTGATCCAAATGCTTTGCCTTCTTTGACTGAACACAGAGTTAGGGATACATGAAAGTGGAGATTTGAAATAGTGGTTTGTCAGCCTTATAGAGAGGTAGACACATCCACCTGTCATAAAATAGGATCACATGATCATCCTCCTGCCGAGGCTTCCAATTCTGTTTGGGTGTACAGCCGCTTTTCAGTAACACTAATCTGCTTAGTTCGACTATCTTTTCCGTTCCTTAGGAAAAGGTTTTGTACATTATGGAGCCCATTCTAAAAGGACCCATATTTGTTTAAGCATGTTTGTTTTCTGAAATATCTTTTCTACTATTTTTTCTAGCTTAAATCTTGTATTCCAGCATCGTAAATCTTGTTCAGTTTGAGTGATCATTATCGTGGTCAATCTAGTAACAATTGATAATTGAATCTTTTCGGTTGTAAATTGTTGATCGTTGATAAGTGTAAAAAGTTATTTGGTCTTTGGTAGAATTTAGTGAAATTGTTGAGTCTTCAGTAGACATCCATTCTAGTGTCCCACTAGAGACTCCCCACTTTTTCTTTGGTACCACAGAGTGATTCACCTTGCTGGAGTACATGAGGGTCGAGCCTCAATCACTCAAACCAAATAACCTTGCCTTTGTTTGCATACAAATAAACATTTCTACTCAAGTTTTTTGTATGGCACCAATTTTTTGTACAGCCAGTCTATCCTGCACTTCTTTGGGTGGTTAGAATATGAAGTCTGAATGTGACCATGGGAGGCAAGCTGCTAAGTTTGAATTTGAATATGAAGCCAGCTGTGTTGGAACTGCGAACTTAATTTCTTTTGTTTTTTCAATAAGATATTTGTGCATCATTTCTTTATGCAGGAAAGGGTTTCTTGTCACAGCAATTATGACGTCTGTAGCTGGCTTCCTGAGTGCGTTTTCCCCAAATTTCATTCTGCTTATCATTTTTCGTGGTTTAGTTGGTATTGGCTTAGGAGGGGGTCCTGTGCTTTCGTCGTGGTTTTTGGAGTTTATTCCTGCTCCACAGAGAGGCACTTGGATGGTAGTTTTTTCATCCTTCTGGACGTTTGGGACAATTCTTGAAGCTTCTATAGCTTGGGTATGCCACGAATGCTACTTTACTTTCGTTACATTTTATGTTAAATTCCTCTATGTCCTCGTAATTATCTTTCTTGCAAGCAAACATTTGCATTGCTGCTACAGGTTCTTACAATCAAATAGTATTGATTGTTGCCAAGAGTGTTAACATGAATATAAAGCAAGTGCAGACTGAATAAGATTTCTACTCAAGTTTTTTAAAGTTGGTTATCATGATTCCAAAATATTCAATATTAGCAAAACTTGAAGGTTTTTGAGTTTCTTGAGTTCTTGGTGTTTTCTCTTCCTTCTTTTGTTTCCTTTTTCATCTGCAAATCTCTTCTTCCAATATTAGCTTACTCTTATTCTCATTTCACTAAAGGAAATGTGCTCTCCATCTTTGAAACCATTTTAGTCTTTTCAATAAAGATCTCTTTAATGTATTTGCTGTAACTAGAAAGGGTTGTTATATTAATATCATTATCCGTATATGTTCATAGTTTGTCATGCCAAGATTGGGTTGGAGGTGGCTGCTAGCACTGTCTGCTCTTCCTTCGTTGTTGTTGCTTTTATTATACCGGGTGACACCTGAGTCACCCAGATATCTATGCATGATGGGAAGAAAAAGTGAAGCACTGGCTGTTCTGGAGAAAATTGCGAGAGTAAATGGGAGAAAACTTCCTTCAGGTGTCCTTATTTCCGACAATCACATTGAGTTAGAAGAAAAGTCAAACGCTTCAGAAGACACGAAATTGATAACATCAAGTGAAAATGACCTCCATCCTGAACATGTAGGTTCTCGTAAGAGTGGCATCTCATTGCTGATGATGCTTCTTTCACCGGAACTGGTTAGATCAACTGTACTTTTATGGATGGTCTTTTTCGGGAATGCATTCGCTTATTATGGGCTTGTTCTGCTGACAACAGAGTTGAACAACAATCATAACAGATGTTCACAGAAAGAGCTACAATCTGGTACTCAGCAAGAAGTTAGTTACAGAGATGTTTTCATTACAAGTTTTGCAGGTAAAACCATTGTTTCTTCAGCATGAGTTGTATCCCTTATTTCCCGGAAGAAAACTAACTTTAATTCTTATTATTTGCTTCAGAGTTCCCTGGACTTTTGTTATCAGCTGCAACAGTTGATAAACTTGGTCGTAAGACCTCCATGGCGGCCATGTTTTTCCTCTGTTTCATTTTTCTGATTCCTCTGGTGGTTGAACAACCTCAGAGCTTAACAACGGGTCTCCTCTTTGGCGCTCGAGTTTGCATCACGGGAACCTTCACAATCGTGTACATATATGCTCCTGAGGTAAGCCAAAGGCTGGTCCCTGTTGATAGGAAATGACTGTAATTTGATTGAATGATTGATGGAAGTGCAGATATATCCGACGTCAGTGAGGAGTACTGGGGTTGGAGTGGCAAGCTCAGTTGGAAGAATAGGTGGAATGGTATGTCCTCTCGTTGCAGTCGGTCTCATTCATGGATGTAAACAGAGTATCGCGGTGTTTCTATTTGAGACGGTTATATTTGTATCCGGGGTATGCGTTTGGCTTTTCCCATTTGAAACAAGTGGCCTTCAGTTGACCAATAATCTTTCTTCTTCCAAGCTTGATTTATAGTTGCAGTTCTTGCCTGCCTGCCTCCCAATATTGTTTTCAGAGTTCCAATTAGCTCTTTGTAGTATGAGAGAATGTATACTATACTAGTTTTTTGTATCTGTAGTAGTGATAGGAGGCCTACTTATTACAAGTGTAGTTTGATGAAGAAAAATGTGGACATAGACACACAGCTGGTTTTTATGTGAGAAACATTAATGTCATGTCATTTTTTTTTTTTAAAATAAATGTAGAAAGACTGCAAAAATAGTTATTTTGGATAAGTAGATAAGTTTTATAATCATTTTGGTCAATTATAGTCTGGTTGGAGTTGGACCCTCTAAATGTTAAGGACCAATGTTAATTGGAGGTTTTTTTCGATAATCCTACAAAATTGATTTTGTGCAAACATGGAAGGAAAGAGGAGGAAGAAACGGATGATATATGAGCACGTGATGCATAAGTATAAAATGGAAAGAGGAGAATAAATTAAGAGTTGGACTCCTGTACATCCGGTTGCAGGTGCAACCGGAAGTAATACAGTTAAATTCGTTAGATGTGCATTATATTAATAATACGGTAGTAGTGCAGATGGTAAGGCTGCTGGGCTCAAACCCTTTATACCTGGGTTCGACTCCCAGCAGCGTAATTTTGTATTTTTTATATTTAAATTGATATATTAATTTAAAAAATGATACATTTGTTCATAATAATTCATATTTTTATTATAATTATTTTTTTTGAATAAGTTTGTTCTTTTTTTATAATATTTTCTTTTCATTTTAATTGATATATTAATTTAAAAAAGTGATAAATTTGTTTTAAATAAGTAATATTTTTATTCAACCAATTCATATTTTTTCAAATCAAGTTTGTCCCTTTTTTAATTTTAATTGATATATTAATTTAACAAAAGTGATAAATTTGTTTATAATAAGTAATATTTTTATTCCAACCAATTGAAAAGTATCATTCTTCCTTAAGAAAAGTATCATTCTTATTGAGCAATAGTATCACATGTTGTTAACAAAAGTATGATTCTTTCTAAAGAAAAGTATCATTCTTCTTTAAGAAAAATATTATTCTTCCTAAAGAAAAGTATCATTCTTCCTTAAGAAAAGTATCATTCTTCCTTAAGAAAATTATCATTTTTATTGAGCAATAGTATCACATATTGTTAATAAAAGTATCATTCTTCCTTAAGAAAAGTATCATTCTTATTGAGTAATAGTATCACATGTTGCTAACAAAAGTATCATTCTTCCTAAAGAAAAGCATCATTCTTCTTTAAGAAAAGTATGATTCTTCCTAAAGAAAAGTATCATTCTTCCTTAAGAAAAGTATCATTCTTATTGAGCAATAGTATCACATGTTGTTAACAAAAGTATCATTCTTCCTAAAGAAAAGTATCATTCTTCCTTAAGAAAAGTATCATTCTTATTGAGCAATAGTATCACATGTTGTTAACAAAAGTATCATTCTTCCTTAAGAAAAGTATCATTCTTATTGAGTAATAGTATCACGTGTTGTAAATAAAAGTATCATTCCGCCTAAAAGAAAACTATCATTCCTATTGAGCAATAATGTTTTTTTGTGTTTTTACCTGTACCTTAGAGGGAAGTCTAAACCATACTTTTTTCTCCAGGTTAAAAATGCTCGCGTTCCTTCGGAACACTCGCATTTTAAAGGGTTTGGAAAAAGCTAGCGTTCCTTCGGAACGCTAGCATTTCCAAACCCTTTTAGTCGTGGAACCGCTACGGTATTTTTCCTTATTTTTACTTGTACCCTAGAGGGGAAGTCTAAACCCTACTTTTTTTTCTGCGGTTAAAAATGCTCGCGTTCCTTCGGAACACTCGCATTTTTAAAGGGTTTGGAAATCTTTGGGCGCTACGGTATTTTCCTTATTTTTACTGTACCTAGAGGGGAAGTCTAAACCCCACTTTGATTCATGACAAGTGATACATTAGTTAATAAGAAGTGATACTTTTATCATCTCCACATATTTCCCTATCATGTAATTGAAAAAAAAAATAATAAATTTATTAAATTTTTTTTGCATCATAATGTAATTTAAAAATAAAAATTCAATTTTTAATGTTAAAAAAAAGGTTTGTTGGTGATGTAGGTTAAAAAAATTATATATATTATATTTTTATTAACAAGAATAAATTCTAATGTACATATTAATATTTTTTGAATCATATTATTTTTTTGAAAATAAAATAATAAATTTATTATATTTTTTTGTATCATAATGTAATTTAGAAAAAAAACAAATTAAATTTTTAAAGTCAAATTAAGAAAAAAACGAAAAAAATTAATTTACTATATTTTAATGACAAATTAATATTTTGAGTAAATTTGGTGCTGCTGGGTCTCGAACCCACGTCTCTCCGGTGAGAGCCCAGCAACACACCAACTGCGCTACATGCACACACGTGATAGTGTGTACATTAATAATTTATATAGCTTACGCAGCCGGTTGCACCTGCAACCGGTTGCACTAAAGTTTTTGCGATAAATTAATTAGAGTGTGGTGGAACATGTCACGTGATTGGTAATACTATGAATTTATATAATATATAAATATAATAATAATAGGTGGGAATTGCTGCTCCCCATATCGTCGGAGAAATCGAAACCCCCATCTCCATCACCCTATGCCATCCACACAGATTAATCAAATACATACAGATTTTATGTGATGGAGTAATTCTAATTTTATTTTCTTCTTATAATTTGAGAGAGACAGACAGAGAGAGAGAGAGAGTGAGTGGTGGGTGGTAATTGTGGAGAATTGCGAGCGGAATACAATTGGAATATAAATTCGACAAACATGTTGTGGGAAGAAGAATTCAAATTCAATATGCGTATGGATGGATACGGCCCCTATGGTTGGACATGGACCCTCGCCGTCTTCCTCATCATCTTCCTTTCCCGTTTCCTCTCCTTCCGCCGCCCTCGCCCTACTTCTTCATCGTTTCCCGCACCCGCCGCCTCTATCAGGTAACTAACTGCTCTCTCTCGATCTTTTAATTGATTTTAATTTGTTTTTTTTGGTCTCAGCACTCCGGCGGTCATTTCTGATTCGGATTTGAAGAATCTCATGGATGACCTCGACGACAAGGACTCCTCTAGTGGTGAAATCTGGGAAAACGTCGTCGACAAAAGTTGTAATTCAATTTCGTACAGGGCCAAGTGCTGTAAAGCTAAGGTTTAGATTTTTCCTTGTTTATCTGAGTTTTGATGTATTTTATTTATTTAATCTCGTGTTGTTTGGGGTTGCAGGAGGGAGTTGCACCGTTGAAGTATGTGAGCGTCACCAGTTTTGAGGAGTGCTCTGTGGATCAGCTGCTTGATTTTTACATGGATTACGATTATAGGACGCAGTGGGACAAGACCGTGGTCCACCATCGACAGCTGCAGCTCGATCACGACTCTGCCACTGAATATGGCCGCACTATCAAGAAATTTCCCTTCTTGACTCCCAGAGACTATGTTTTGGCTTGGAAACTCTGGCAGGGAGCAGATGGCTCTTTCTACTGCTTTAGCAAGGTGCATTTTTTATGGATTAGATATAGCTGTTTGATATGTAATGGTTTTGTTCAGATTTTGTTTTATCCTTTTGACTTTGATTCTTGACTGGCAGTATATAGCTTGGTGCGCTTTGTATTGCACTCATAATTTAGAGACAGAAAACCTTCAACTTGAGACCCCATTCCGCTGTTTAAAACCTTGACTCTACTTTCTTATCATGCTCATCATCTTGCTAACTTTACTACTTGGTTAAAATTAGTATCTGATTTTTTTTCGAATTTTTTTTTTCTGACCACAATAAGGAATGCGACCATCCTTTGGCCCCAAAGGAGAGAAAATATGTAAGAGTTGCAGTTTTCAGATCTGGCTGGAGAATCAGAAAAGGCAAGTTGCAAGCATACTGCACACCTTTTTATATTGTGTTCATGTTTATTTGATCATCATTCATCCATGAATGCCAAGAAGAAAACGGACTGTGAATATTAAAGTTGTTCCAAACATGTTGTCCCTGTCACCTTCCTATCACCATTAATTTGCCTCTTTCTGTTGCTTGTATATCATTTTCTGTGTTCAGAGTCTTACTCTGCCAATACAATAAGGTGGATTTTGGTTCTGGAAATAACCAAGCGTTTAATTGTTCTAGGATCTGGATGAATGATCTCTTTTCGAGGGATCTTTCATTTTCAGGTGCCTATTATCTTGAAGGTGATTAATGTTGTCTTTTACGTACATCAGATGTGCTGATTCTAACTTGTCTACGCTGCATTTTCTTGGCAAGCCTGTATATGTCCTGGATAAATTTATTGCATGGGAACCTTGTATATGGCATGGGGCCTTGAAGAGAATGTTTGCTATTAAAAAATGGCTTAGTGCCTGGATAGCAAAATGGTTGTAACACTGTTCTGATCTTTTTCTCAGATCTCATATGAATTTGGAAGTTGTTAAAGTGTATCTGTGACATGACATCAAATTATTCAGTTATGTTTGGAAGATTTTTAGTTCAATTCTTTTGCCCTTCCATAAGGCTCAGGTATGTATATGTTTTATCTGCAGTTCCTGGTAGAAATGCCTGCGAGATTAAAATGGTGCACCAAGAAGATGCTGGGCTGAATGTGGAAATGGCAAAACTGGCCTTTGCAAAGGGTATATGGAGTTATGTGTGCAAAATGGATGATGCACTTCGCAAGTATTCTGTTAAGAAGCAGCAACCACTAAGTTCAACTGCTGGTGCCAGATTGCCCATTCGAAAGGTAAGAACTTGAGTTTTCTTGAGTTAGCATTATCAAGATGAGATATAATATAAAATTTATGCTGCCTACCTACATTTTGGCTCTTTATCCTCAAATTATTGACTGGTAAACATGTTCATACAATCTCTTTCGTTATGTGCGACTTGTACAGCTAGTGAGTGATATATATAAGTTGAGTAGATATGTTGACTGCTATGTATTTTCATAGTTGGTACAAGTGTAAGTGTTTTTTTAGTAGCTGTTTCTTGTTTTTGCCCTCTTCCCATTTCTTATCCTCAATTGATTGTTGAAATCACCTTTATTTTTACATAGGTTCCAGCTGAATTGGAAGTCACAGACGACAATATCAGCACAATTGATCAAGAAAACGAAGTTGTAATTGCCAATCAGCGCCTAGAGACGTGCAGGTCCAACAAGAAGAAACTCAAAAGAATGCCTTCAAGTAAAGTGATTGCAAATGGTTTAGTTATCCTTGGTGGTGTCATCTGCCTCTCAAGAGGTCACTCAAGCTTGGCTCCAAAGGTTGCCATGGCATATTTGTTGACCAAGCTTACAAAGCGAACTGCTTCGTGATGTGATTAAGCCGCTCCAAATGCTAATTGTCACTTCATCATGGGATGTGTATGTAGTTGTATCTGATCCTTGTGTTGCCTGGTCGTCTGAAAGGGCGATCCGGGTAACAGCGTCTTGCACTCTTCATCTTAATGTTCCATTGCAGAGCTGCTATGCAAATTTGAAAGCATTGGATGAATATTAGTTCAAATCTTGTACATTAGCTTTTATAGTTAAACAAAGATAAAAAAGAGTATACCTGTACTTGATTTCTCTAGTATCGTACACTTTACAAATAGTTCCCTTCATTTGAATTCTTTGGCCTATATATGATGGAAGGGGCAACTCCATATTTAGCCTCGTTGAATAAGTGTATATGTTTGTGGAAATTGTTGGATCTTTTAGCCACTTTGAATTCTTTATTCAATTTTTTAGATTGTGGAGCCAACCAACCTCGTGATTTCTTCCTTTAAATACAATTTCCAATTTCTTGGCCCACACAAGAGAATTGTTAAGCGAAAAGCCTAAGCGAGGAACTGCCTATTATCCCAAATAAGCATTCAATTTAGGTTTATTGAAGGCTAACTACTTCTTTCAAAAATCTTATTTTACTGTCAAGTAACAATAAAAATCAAATTTAATAAATAAATTGGGACAAAAAATCACAATATTATTCAGATTTAAAATAAAAAATTGACTACTTCAAAAAACATTCGAAGAACACTTCAATTTTCTTATTCCATTGCTACGATATAAAGAGGAAATCAATCAAATAAGTTATCGTATTTTTCATAATATCTAGTAATGAGCTATTTTATACTCCCTCCGACCCGCTTGACTTGTCTCACTTTTCTTTTTGAGTTGTTTTACTTGACTTGTCTCATTTCTTATAAAAGAAAATAATTACTACACCAACTCCTACTTTTTTTTATGAGACTCACTCCTCTATACACAACCAACTACTCTTCTTAATCTTCGTGCTAAAAAGATATGAGCCAAGCCAAATGGGACGGAGGGAGTACATCATTTCTAGGAGAACATTTGATTTTTACCAGGTTATTATTATGGGATGCATGATGCGTTTATCTAGGTTACTTTTTTCTAATTCTGCACCTGAGATATCATTTTAACTTACTTTGTTGCAAGCATACCGCTTTTTTTATGAAAATCCGTATAGTTCTTGAGTATACGATAGCAAAACGATATTTAGTCGTCTAAGTCTAAACAATAGTGCATCCATGTTTGCTTGTGGGATCTAAATGATTAGTTATTAAATGGTAAAATGAATAAACATTCGCATATACTAGGTCTAGCCATATGTTTGACGATTATATACTATAATCACCGATTATCTAACTAGACGAGTGACGATTATAGTATAATCGTCAATTAGCTAGATGATTGATAATTGATTCATATGATTCATATTCGTTAGTGTGTTATTTTTGGGGGGTGTATAGCTCAGTTGGTAGAGCATTGGGCTTTTAACCTAATGGTCGCAGGTTTAAGTCCTGCTATACCCAAACCTTCCTTACACTCTACTATGAGTAAGGACTAATTCGTGGCTTCAAAGATGACTCTTTGGCCTTTAGACTCGCTTCCGCGACTTCGCCCTAATTATTGTTAAATTTTTTTTGTTTATTGTATATGAGATTAGAACGTATTATTCTTCGACACAGTGGTCAATGAAATATTTCTATGTAGGTGGTGACCTAGATTTTTCCGTCGAGAGTCATTTTGAAAGTATCCCAATTGGATTGACTCGGATGACAGTTCCTCATTCCTTGTTTTTTTTTTGTCTGTCTGTCTTTCTAAGTTTTCCTTCACCATCAGAGCTTTTATGAGGTGAGGAATAATGCGCTTTCGAGTGACTTTGTGAGAGAAATTCCCCTTTTCTACCGACCGAATAGAGTTGCTTTGTTGGTTGGAAAGATTGAGGAAGAGCTCTGAACAATCATTTAACAAGAAGAATCCCTCCCTAGTTTGTCGTGATTGTGGTTGTGGGGCGAGGCCACCCGGAGCCTAAACTGCCCCAAAGTTTATGGGCAGTAGAATCAGACACCCAACCCAGCAGATCAGGGGCGGGGTTCCATTCACTCGAAACTCGAGAAGGAAGCCACCCTAAAACTTACTCAGGGCCGACCCTTATTCATTAAGAATGGGGCAAAGGCCTAGGGCCCCCAAATTTGAGGGGCCCCAAATTTTTGAAATCCATTAGTTATATGTAGTCCAAATTAAAAAGATTAGGTTTAATATGAAAGTTAGAGTTCAAAATTTAGAGCTCAAGTAATAATTATTTACAATTCTTCCATTCAAATATTATTAGTAAATGCTAGTTTTTTAGTTTGTTGTACTTTATGGTTTCTACTATTAAAATTATGCAAACACGCAAGTATGAAAGATCATTATGTTATATAATTGACAACGAGATTCATGAAGCTTCAATTAGGGGCCCCTTTTTAATTTTGTATTTCGCCTAGGGCCTCCGAAATGTCAGAGCTGGCCCTGGACTTACTGAAGAAGATTCCGATTCATCCGGTGACTTCACGGTCGCCAAAGAAGCCACTGTAATCCACTATTGAAAGAATGAAAGAATAACCCTTTATTTCATTCATCAATAGGGCCCTTTCACTCTGTCAACACTTTCTCGCAATGCCGGAAGCCGTATGAGTTGTATCTTCATCATTCATGGTAGAATTCTTTGATACGGTCATTCAGTAAGTTTTGCTCTCCTCCATCGCTCAACCCTTGCGCAGTTCTTCGATCTCCGCTTTTGGGGCCAAGTGCTAGCAGTGGGATCAAGAATTCTTTCCAAGGGCGCATACACAAATGGAAATTAAGTTCCATTAGCGCAACTTTGGATCTTAGCACCCAGAAAGTCTCCTCTTGAGAAAAGATAAGGGAAAGACGACTGGATTCTCATTATGAATCGGAGAAAGAATCTTGTTCCACCTTTATCAACCTTTATCAATTGGTACAAACTATTCACTAGAAACTGAATAACAATCCTTCGACCATAGACTATGAATTATACTCCCTCTGTCTCGTTAATGTTGTCTTAGTTTCTATTGGTCCCGAGGTAAACGTTCAGGTGTAGAGGGGGGGGGGGAGTGAATACACCTGAAAACTTTTTCTCAACTTAGAACCTGTGTTATTAAAACCGGCCCGGCCTGGCCGGTTCAACCGGGAATCGATAATAAATCTGGGCCGGGCTGGATATAAATTCATTTTCGCAATTAACCCGGTGTGACCCGGCCGAATCAACCGATTCAACCGGAATTCGGTACTTGGTTCGGCCCGGTTTGGCCCATTTCAGATAATAATTTTTTTTAAGGATTGGGAATCGAACCCTTTCCCTCTAACAATTTCCTGCATGCCTTAATCACTGGGCCAAACAACCCTTTTGTTAAATTATCATAACTAAAATTTACTTGACCTATTCTACGCACCCTTCAATCATGCACTCCCCGGGTTGACCCAGCGGTTCAACCGGTTCGATCGGTTGAACCAGAAAATTTATGTTTTTCGGATCGATGATCGGGCCGGTTATGAGAACATAGCTTAGAACGCGAACAGTCCGATTTCGGAGATTATCTGCTAAATAAATTCAGTAGACCAGTCAAGCTGTTCCGGATCGCGTGGACAGAGTGACTAACTATACTGATGCCTGCTAGCTGACTGATGTCAGAATTCAGTACCGTGGAGTAAGAGTTCAGTAGCGTGCGGAATAGTGTAGGCCCAATTCAGTTGAGTTGAAAAAGTTTTAAAAAAAAACTGTTTCAGTAGATTAGTGCACTCTGTTAAGCGTTTTACTGAAACTCTGTTGTATGATTTTGTAAACGGGTTTTCAGTATGGACAGTAAATCAATGCAACAGTAAATGAACATAACGATTTTAAAGTGGTTCAGATATCAACAATCCTACGTCCACTGTCCCGAAAAGATCAGGAGGCTATTTTATTATACTGAGTAAGTCTCAGTTGGTTTGTACGCTAGACAAACACTGTGATATCCCCAAGTTTTGATAATCCAGTTTAATAACAGATTAGTTGCTGAAATAGTTATAGGGAAAATAAAGGATTTATTTCAGCCGAGAAGATTGAAAAGAAATAGAGGCTGATATTCCACCTCATGCTTGCTGACCTCATGTTGAATGATAAAGACAAAGGAAGCAAAAATGAAATTGAGTTACTCCATTTCGTGGCTTCATGTAAGTGTTATAGAGTGACCATGCAAAGCTATACCTATACCTAGCTATGGTGATTCAACAGCTTAAATTGCCCTATAAATAGTAGATGAACCTGCTAAATTACCATCACAATTTTTATACGAGAATTCAGCAGTGCAGCTAGTAGATCCCCAGGAAAATTCGAAAAGATTAAAGCAAGTCAGCATAGAAGAACAAGGTGGGTTATATTTTACTTACGAAATCTATGCTTGAGTTATTAAGCTCTGATATTTATGCAAGTTAAAGTTTATGAATGTTCATGAAAATTGCTTCGCTCACTATTGGAATTGTGCATCTACTTGAATGAAAATGGGCTCTGCCCATAAGTATTGAATACGATCGGATCCTGAGCTAGACGTAGCCAGGGTTAGTGTACACCAAACGTCACGAAGTTAGCCTTGGGATAATCTGTTTTTCCCAAGCCTAATGAAGGGAACGAGGTTACTCTCGTTGAATGTGTTTCCACGAGTTTAACGAGAAGTATAGAATGCACCAATAGGCCGAGGAAGAAAGGTTTGGCCAAGTGAAAGTTTTGGTATACATAGACTGCTTTCGATTTTAAAAACTGTCTATGTGATACCAGTAATGCATGAACATTTCATGATTTTGAAAAGGATTTTTCGGAGGTTTATTATCAGCTGCATTACCCACTGAGTACATTAGTGCTCAGCCCAAATATTTTAAAAAATGATTTTTGCAGGCTGAAGATGGCAGTGTGGAGGCGACGGTGCTGAGTTGGTCTATTTGTGTTATTGTACAAATTCCCGTCTATTTTGAGATGTTTCCGCTGTATCGATATGTATATTATGCTCTACCTCTCTTGTTTCTACCGAGGTAGTTTGATCTTAATTATATAAATACAAGTGCTACTGAATTTCAGATGTTTCAATTTCTTCCCCTTTGGGAATTGGGGCGTGACAAACACATCCTTGAAGATTATATTGAGCAAGTCCAAGTTTACAAGGTTCAAACAAAAGTGTTTGAAGGATTCTCCAATAGTGAAGGAGTTCTTTACAATAAGAACAGTTCAAGATATGAACTCCTTCGGTTCTAAGCTATGGATATTTCAGTGGAGCTTAGGTTAGAGGGAAAGGGAACAATAAAGGGGCTAGAGTGAAGAACAATGAGGAATAATTTCTCTGGGTTCGTGTTCTATCACTTAGATGCTAGAGGTTTTAATTCTATGAAGCTTGGTTCCCTAGAGCAGTGTAAGTGCCTTTCGCGTTGAGTATTTTCTCTGAATTTCTTCGCGGAAAGCTTGT
Organism: Lavandula angustifolia; assembly: GCA_028984105.1. Classification (NCBI taxonomy): domain Eukaryota; kingdom Viridiplantae; phylum Streptophyta; class Magnoliopsida; order Lamiales; family Lamiaceae; genus Lavandula; species Lavandula angustifolia. The sequence goes on from CM054817.1 coordinate 12,107,666, forward strand.
GTTCTTGTTCGTTCAATGCTCGTAAATTCCGTATATTCTTCGATTTGATTTTCCCTCTATTTATAGAGGTGAGCTATGGATAGATCCATTGGAGACAAACTGTCCATGTGTCACTCTCTTTGGGTAGCTAACGACTCTTTTGAAATCGTGCAGAGTCTACCCTCTTTTTCAAGAAAGTAGTTGACTTGCAGCTTTTTACCAGAACTTTGACAGTTGGCTGCTTGTCATTGGTCGAGGTGTATAAAGTTGTTGAGACATTCAAACTTCAAGGCAGATACTGAAGCTGACTTCTCTGATGTCTACAACCTTGGACAACTCTACTGATTTAACATTGAGAACCTTCTGACAATCAAGGAGGCCATCGGGCCGTTCTTGAGTCGACCGGGGGGTTCAGTAGTATACTCCGCTCGAGTCCAACTCTCCGAAGGTTGACTCGAGTTCGGTGAATCGCCTGCCGAGTCCGGTTCTACCGACTCTTTCGATATCTTTGCTCCCGCCGAGTCCAACACTACTGAATCTAAACACCTCTCGGTATCTTTGCTCTGCTGAGTCCAAAGACTCTGCGAGTCTTCACTCCATGGTGCTGAGGCGGATAGTCTACTGAGGTTCAGCAGACAGAACTTCTGAGCATGGACCATGCTGAAGGCAAGTCTACTAAGTCTGAAACTCTCAGAGACCAAGGCGTTACAATTACAAAGGAATGGTTCACCTATCAAATTAGAGTTTTGGGATCAGCCAAATCTTCTATAAAATCTACTGCTGAATCATCTCCCAACAGTTTCCTTTTTTGGCTATCCTGTTACTCTTGTCTTCATCCAAAAAGGATATTAATTTGCGGACCACAATCAAAGCTAAAAAGCGGACCTACTACTTTAACACACTTGCACCCACTTTAACACACCCCACACACTTTCTTAAACTCTGCTCCTAACACTACTAAGACAAGAGTAGTGGGATGGAGGGAGTATTACCTAACAAGCATTTCATAGGATAGAAAAATAAAGGTTCCTATGAATTATGATGAATATTTGATTCAAATGCTTTTCGAAAATAAAAATATTTGTCTATACTATTGGAAAAAAATATTTAATCTATTTGGAGATCTACAAGAAATGACCGAAATAATGAGTTGGAGCCAAGGTCGGACAATGTAGTCTGTGATGATTTGATAGAGGACGAGGATGAGACAATCTTGTCGGATGATGTCATATAACATGGTACTCTTAAATCAGTCTTAGATGAATTATATTGGTTCATCACTCAGCTAGTGTTTTGGGATCTTTAAATCTTATAATAAATCATCACCCAATAGCTTACCCCTATTTGATGATGCCAAAACCATTACAGTTCAAAGTGACGCACTGAAGACAGTGAAGAAAAAAAAGGCAATAAAACATAAGTGTGAGTGTGTGTCAGTGATCACTTAGGTGATCAGTAGTGTTAAGTTAAATAAATTGAGCCTTTACGACAATGAGTTGTTGGTCAGGCTAAAAACACATATTGATTCCATTAAGATAGAAGATTTTACAATTACGTGAATCAACAAGCAAGACAAAGAGAGATCTAGACTAAACTGCCACTCCTTTGTTCTGAACTTCTGTATTCTTGCCTTGAAATTCGCTGACTTCTCCTATGGAGGTTGTAGCCCGTAAAGTCTGTATACATCAGCTTTGAGTTGCTTGATCTCTGCTTGGTCTTATTTCTCAACCAGAGAAAGTTCTTTCTTCTGAACAACTTTTTTGAACTCATTTTCTACCTCTTTCAAACAGATATTTCCATCAAGAGTTATAGGAGGATGTAGAGTTCTGTATTCAAGAGCTTTGAGCTATAGTCCTTCATTCAGTAGAAACACTTGTACGTCAACTAACAGTTCAAGATTATAGGTATTGAGCATTTCTTCAAATAACTGAACTGCATCTTTATTTTCCCATAACTTCCAACAATGAAAACTCCTGAGGAATTCAGCTTTGATTGACTCCCATCTGCGGTTTAGATCCCATGGACTTCACTTATCAATACGAGAGTATAATGGTTTCTTCAAGTTGTCATGTACTCTGCTTGTATAACTTTGAAGTACTGAGGATTTCACGGCTTTTCTTGGGAACTCTCTCTTTGGCCTCTTTCTGAGTTCTTTCAACATGTGCATCAATCTCATCTTGCTGTAATCTAGCTTTGGCCTCTTTAATTTGTCGTGCTTCAGCTGTTCTGCTCAAGCCTCTCTCGTAGGCTTCCCACAATTCTCTCTCTTCAACCTGAGCCTTAGTTAATTTTATAGTAGATAGTTGTTGATCTAAAGGACTCTGTTTAGGTTGATCTTCTGAACTCTGAGTTAGCGACTCAGTGGCCTTGGAGACTTCAACATACTTTCCTTTTCTCTAAAATTTCGCTGCTTGTGCTTTGCTTTGTCTGGTTACTATAGTCCTAGCTCTTTTAGGCACTGTGATCTTGATCATTAAGGCTTTATTTTTCTGGGCTTTTAATCTCTCTTGATAGTTCAACTTGTCCTGGAGCTGCTGAGCCATTTGCTTATCATATACTTCCTAGGCTTTAGTGTTGGAAAACTCTTTCTTGGGAGATAGAGGAGGTAAGTTGGGAGAGCTGGTGACCGGAGCTTCCATCTTCTCTTTAACAATAGTTCAAGGCTCAACTGACTCATCCTCTTCTTTGTCTACAAATTGAGACAATCTCCTCTATGGCAGCTGCTGCTGAGGATCCTTCCCCTTTGGATCCTTCAGCTCCTTCTGAGTTTTTACTACAACCAGTGTCTGTACTTCAGCTGACTTTCTTTATTAGCTTCAATCGGCTCTTCAAGTGCTATCACACCTTCTTCTTCTTTCACTTCACTTCCCTTTTCCCCCTTTTTGGCATCATCAATTATTCGCAGGAGGGAGTTAAAGGTTGTGACTTTCTTCGTGAGGTTATCTAATTAGAGTTTAACTATGTCGAATCTTACTTCAACGTCATAGATTCCCCCTGAGAAGGTATCATACTCTTCTTCTCTATCCTATCGTATGGCTTTTAGAAGAGCAATTGTGTCATCTTTGTGCTTTTGAAGAGATTCAGTTAGAAGCCGAGAAGAGTCTTCTCTGATCGTTATGACTGCAGAAGATTGAGTGTTGAATAGTTGAGATGCTTGTTCAGCAGCCGATTTGTTCAGCTCCTCAGTAGTCTTCAACATGGACTGAACCTCCTAGAGAGCTTCTCCGAGAAAGATTTTGCTTGAGTCTGTAGAGTTTGCTGAAATTGGTGTGTGAGGGAATCTCGCTGACTTTCTGGGGCTTTTTTGAGAATGGATTCGATATCAAGAGCGAGCATTTCATGAATCCTCTTTACTTTGGTAGTCAGTGCATCAAGCTACTCAGTCTGTGCCTTAATATATATTTTTTCACTTGATATGATCATCCTTAGCTAGCAGTATGTTCTTCTCTCCTTGCTTATCGAGGACTTTTAAAATACCACGCTGAGAGTTCTTTCATCGATTTATCCTGATACGAAGAGCTAGCTAATCTCTACTTTGTTTAGGTGATCTACTGTTCAGGTTTAGAAGTTTTTTTTGCAGCAACGATGGCATCTGATGGAGGAGGTGGTGGGGCGTCATCATTATAACTTGAGTCTTTCGGAGATTTACCCTCAGTAGACTTTCTAGGTCCTGCATCCTTGTGTTCGTTATCTTCAGTATCATCATCATTTGTAGGATGAGGAGTTTGAATTGGAGACTATGTTCTTAGCTTAACGGTTAACGGATAGGGAATTGCTGATTTCAGGTCTTCCAAAGAGGCTATATCAGAAGGGTCTCCATACCTTATCTCTGGTCTGAGCCTTTGCTCTTCTGCCATCAAGATCGGCATGGTTCAAATTCTAATAGTTTCATTGAGATCTTCCCAATCCTGGAACTGAAGCAACATTTGTAGCCTATCTCTGCTAGCTATGTCGTTCAGGTTAGAGTGATTAGCTATTTCAGGGATGTGGTCAGATATCTCCTGATCAACTCTGTTTTTAGCTTCCTAAATGGCGAACATGAGTTGCTCAATATTGTCAGTATGTTATATCTCTTTAATTATTAAATAATAACCGAGCTATTTATTATTTATCAATTAATTGGCCTAGCCAAATAATTCCAGATAAATGATATCCACATTATTAAGTAATGCAAAAATACATTAATCCCTTAATAATCTCGAGAGAGCGTGAAATAAATACTTGGCATTTATGTAGGCTAGACAAGGGATTCAGTACAAGAAATAAAGCAGGGCTTCAAATTAATAATTTTCTATGCTCAGCCCAGAGCAAAATTAATTAATAAACAGAGATTAATCCACTATAGAATCCGTGCTAACTTACCCATGTACCCCAATTTGAGCATGAACTTGTATTTTAGACTTAATCGATCCCCGTATTTAAGATAGAAACATCCGTTAATTAATTAAGCCTACTGACAACTTAAATTAATTAAGCTCTTGTTATATTCTTGAGTAGTACCACTCGACCTTATTGACACACCTGAACTTAATCAACCTGCAGGGTTTAGTATGCTAATTCGTTCGAGCTCCTGAGGGGATATTATAAACCCTATTATCAGGGATACGGTTGCAAGATACAGACAACCAGCCTGAGTCACAAAAGACTACTAACACCCAAGATATGTAGATCCGGTCGCGATGACGTTCACCACAATAAATCAAAGTGATAGTTAGCCAAATGCACTCAGCTGAAGTCTTATCAAGCTTAAGACCAGCTAAGTCACTGAGTTCTTTGAATCTCCACTCAGGTAAGTGAGGAGAACACATCTCACTGTGATCCTTCAATACACCACCTTAAGTGTACAAGAATAGACAAGTAACCAAAACAAACTATTTCTTATCTAAACTGCCGCTTAAACCGACAACTTGTCCTAAAGTTGTCTCAGCTGTGATATCTATTTATATCTTGTTAGGTCAACCAATTGTGTAGTCTTCTATGATCTAACTTTGTGCAAATATAAATTCGATCTAACTTTTATACAAGATAGTAGGACTTAACATGTGCAAATATAAATAGTCAGATAGGAAAACAAACAGTGGATAATAATAATATTGTATACAAGCATAAAAGTTGCTTCTAGTATACAAAATTCCAACACCTCACACCATCTCTGTCTTCCACGGATTTCGGCACCTGAGCTCCAAACTCACTGGCAAAGAAGTTAACCTAGCTAGTTAACTTTTACTCTGTCGTAAATGACCATCATCAGCTGCAATCTATGCTCAGATAGCTGATCAAATTATGTATGTTACAATGTACGCTAACCCTCTGAATTCGGGTAGTAGCTGCTTTTGGGGGAAGGAAGCTTTAAAGATAACATCGTCTCTTCCACAAAAGATTCTGAGAGAATCATTAAGCTCTGTTTCTTTATATCCAATAGGATGGATATCTTCATTCGGAAGTTTAAAGCTCTTGCGAAGACGGTCCTTCAGCTAAAATCTAGCGACTTTTGGCTGCCAGTTATAAGGACTTTCTTCCTTCTGATATGCGATAGAAGTAATCTCCCTTTCTTCATCTTCGTCAAAATGAAGCTTGAAAAAGAATTTGGCCACCTGGCGAGGGAGACAGTAGATAGGGGGCCTAGTAAGAAAGGTCTCCAACCCAAATGTTGTTAACGTTTCATAGATAGGCTCCATGAAGTCAAGGTCAGACTTGTGAAAATCCATGAGTGGTTCAAACCAGGCATGGTTGTTGCTGATACCGTTGATTTATGAAGGAGTGAGAACAATGTTGTCTGTAATCGTTGCCATTTTGAACTGAGAAATTTGCAAAAAGAATGTTAGCACTTGAGAATAGAGTAATTTATTTCAGGAGATTAAGATCTTTACTGTAAACTTAGTGCTTAAAATGCGGTAGGAATCTGTATGTAGATGAAATATGCAACGCACTCAAGGTACAAAAATGTCGGAAAATCAATATATATTGATCAAAATCCTTTTAAGTAAAATTTGAATATGAAGCAGTTTTCAGCAGACGGTTTAGATTAAATTCCGCTTTATTTTAGTTGGCCATGATTTTATATTATAAACAATAATGATTAATGTGCTGCCTATAATCTAAACCTATATATATCTACGTCTTATTTGGGCAAGGAGATAAGACATGCATTAAATGCGCCACAATTAGTATATAGAATGTCGTGCTTTTAATGAAAATGATGTTATTAAAGACTTCCTTTATGAATTAATGGTGGGAAATAAATGTGATGCATATATTTAGTATTGAATATTGAGTTTGATACCTAAACTTGTCAGCTGAACATAATATTCACCTAATTCCACTTCATCGATACTGAATTAGTTCAGTATTTGCGTTCCCCCTAACTGAATAATTTCTTTTTGAATTCTCTTACTGACTTGGGTCAGTAGGATCCAAAAGACTTAGCTCCAATGAAAGTTCTTTGAATCTAGTTTAATCTAGAGAGTTGGTCAGTATGTCTGCCCTTTGCTTGTCAGTATGGATTTTTCCATCCTGATATCCTTCTTCTCGACATGATCTCGGATGAAGTGATGTCTGATATCCACGTGCTTGCATCTCGTATTAAGAACTGAATTCTGAGTGGTTGTAATAGGATTGGTGTTGTCGCAGTAGATTTCCACTTTATCTTGACTTATATCATAATCTTTCAGTTCTTGTCGAAGCTAGAGGACTTGGGCACAACAACTTCCGGCAGCCATATATTCAGCTTCAGTAGTGGACGTAGCTACTGAGTGTTGTTTTTTGAGAACCATGAATTGAGCTTGTTGCGCAGGAACTGACATGTTCTTGAAGTTGATTTTCGGTCATTCCTGCAACCTGCATAATCAACATCAAAGTACCCAGTTAGTTCAAGATTATCATCAGCTGGATACCATAACCTAATGTCAGGTGCTCCTTTGAGATATCGGAGAATCTTCTTTGTTGAGTCCAGATGACTTCGGTTAGAATTCGCCTGAAATCTTGCGCATGCACCTACGACATAAGTTATGTAGGTCTGCTAGTTGTGAGATATAATAATTAACCAATAATAGCTCTATATTCAGTAGAGTTCACAGATACTCCCTCTTTGTCGAGATCAATTTTTAAGTTAGTGTTCATCGGGATCTTGATTGACTTGCTAGATTCGCAATCAATTTCTTGATGAGGTCTTGAGTGTATTTGACTTGATTTATGAATATTCCGTTTTCTGATTGTTTGACTTGAAGTCCAAGGAAATATTTCATTTCTCCTATCATAGACATCTCAAAGTTTTCTTTCATCATCTTCTCAAACTCTTGGTACTTGGTCACATTTCTTGATCCGAAGATAGTGTCGTCTATGTAGACCTATACCAGTAGGATGTTATCTCCGTACCTAATACTGAATATGGTCCAGTCTACAGTTCCTTTCTAAAAACCTTTATGAAGGAGGAACTCTGAAAGAGTATCGTACCAAGCCCTAAGTGGTTGTTTTTCTTGAGTCTGTACACCTGATGTCCCTACTGAAAGTCAGGTGGTTGTTCCACATAGACTTCTTCCTTTAGTATCCCGTTCAGGAAATCTGACTTCACATCCATCTAATATACATTGAAGAAAGATCTTATTCCCGCAGCAAATCCTACTTATCATTAGTAAAACCATAGGATAGGTCATACAATACTGTCATGCAATAGATTCTTCCACAGGCTCAATTTCTAACAAGCAAATATATATGTCTCATTGTTCAAGTTTGCACTGTACATGCAATCAATAATTTGAATCTCGGGTTTCCGACGAATGCAGAACACAAGCAGAACCACAAAAAACTGCGGATCAGAAAATTGAGAAGGAAAAATTACTGGATATTTGCAATGAATCCTTGATTTTGGCAGAAATGCCAGCGGCAGGATTGGAAGGATCGGAGATAAGCTCCTTGACGAGGAAGACGAAGGCGAAACCGCCTTCTCCTCGCTGAGTACGATCTTGAACCGATTCTCGCTGATCCAAATATCATCGGCGCCATTAACAGCATCGTACATTGCATTTAGTCTGGAAAACGAGCACCCCATCGCTTTCTATGCTTCCCAATCTGAGAGAAGCACCTCTGAAATAGCTAATGTTTCCCACTTTCGCTCTAATCAAGTCGGGAAAATCTGCGCGATTGATTTATTTTCTGGTAAGCTGAATTATGGTGTATTACTAGAAATTTCCCACCGTGCTGGCGCGGTGCTTGGCCAAATAAATACTAATTAAATAGTTAATTTAAAACTTTCATCTAGAAATATTATTGACAAATTTTGATTTGAAAATTATTTTTTTCTTATAGGTATCACATTGCTTCCATAGTAATGTTTTTTACGAAGAACAATATAAGCTTTGTAATAGATGGATAACTTCCAATCTCGTGAGTGGAGCGGATATCTCATCAAAATTTATCCCTTTAGCTTGACAATATCCCTTGGCAACAAGTCGAGCTTTGTCCTGACGATGATATTATTTTTATCTCGCTTGTTCTTAAAGACCCATTTAGTTCCAATCACATGTTGATGCTTTGTTCTGTCGACAAGCTCGCAAACTTCATTTCTAATGAACTGGTTCAGCTCCTCTTGCATGGTGGTGATGCAGTCAGCATTATTCAATGCATCCTCAATTGTCTAAGGTTCTTCAGTAGACAATAAACATGAGTATAAAGCCATTTCTCCTTGACATAATTTGGATCTAGTCTTTACACTTGCTGATGGATCCCCAATGATGAGTGTTGGTCCAGAGACACGCTTCAGGTGTAGAGGGGTGAGGGTGAATACACCTAAATGCAAATTCAAACTCAGAACGCGAAAGTCAGCTTTAGCTGAAGATTGTCAGTCGGCCAAATATGCTTTCTCGATCGCGTAGGCTGAAAGTTCTCCAATTGAGTACAGTCCTACTGACTTATGTTAGTGAACAGTAGTTCAGTACAAAAGTTGTGTGCGGAAGTGTAGGCCCTTTAAGAATATGCATCTCAGTTGAAAACCCGTTTTATGCAAATTGATTGAAACTCAGTTGGATGTTGAATGAACAGTTATATCAATGCAACAATTCAAATCAACACAACGATTTTTAAAGTGGTTTCGACACTGAAGGAAATAGGAAGTGAAGAATCGATACCTTCCTCCTTCGTATGTTGTTGCAGCTCTGATTGTTGCTCGTGTGTCAGATCTTCTGATCTGTGTTCCGTTTTTCTTTTTTGTTCAGAGCTTCAAATTCTTTTCTATTTATAGTTGTGAGCTATGGCATATGTCCGTTGGAGATGACGATGCCACGTGTCACAAGCTTCCAAAGAAAACGGCCATAATTCGAACTTGTTGCAGCAGGGCAGTTAATGCACTGTACATGAGAGCAGCTTTACTGTGTAGAGTAGGTAAGTGTTGTCGGCTTCTCATTGGTCGAGGTTTGTAGTTGGTGAAAATGTCAGAGTTAACCGTTCAACAACCTCGTATGTCTTCTGCTGAACTTTTCAAAAAGACTTGAATAGCTGGGTCGCTTTCCGTAGGATACAGTAGACTGAAAAGTCTCTGTCTTCTTTAGCTGAGTCGGCTGACACGGCATCTACTGAGTAGGTCGGTGGCGGCGATCGCGAAGGTGCTTGTGCTTGTTTTCGTTCTTCGCGATGACTATCAGCTGGGAGTAGTCTTCTACTGCTGATGCGCTGTCTTCGACTGAGTGAAAGACCAGCTGCTGACTGAAGAACAAAAGCGATTACACTGATGACGTGGGGTTCTGAAAAGTATCTTCGACAGAAGATCAATTCAACAATTACCCCGTACAGGACTTAGACAAAAATAATAATCAATACATCAAGTCTATCCTATACATCAGCTAATCCTAACGACACACTAATCTACTGATATCAGCTAGGTTTTGGGATCTTCAATTCCATAGTACTACTATGATTTCCCCCAATTTTCTTTTAACCGAACAACAGCTGAGTATCATCTACTGACTCATATCCAACAATTTCCCCCTAATTGATGATGCCAAAACCTCTACCTGTACCTCTTAAACTTCTCAAGTCTATAAAAGATGCTATCCTACTGACAACAATTTCCCCCTTACAACATTCTGAGGAAAAAAAAAATAAGGAATTTCAATACTTCAGTAGGTGGGAGATAGGCAAAATCAGAGAAACTGACTGTGAGTGTGTGTCAGATCACTTAGTGATCAGTCGTGAAAAACACGATGCAAAGAGCTGGAAGACAATGAGTAATTGTCTAACAAGCAATAGGAACTGATATATATAATCAATGAAGTACAAGCTCCTACAGCTATTACAACAGAAATCAAAAAGGAGAAATCACTGATGACGCTTGAAGCGTTGAGTCCTTTTCTTGAAATCAGCAGACTTCTCAACAGGAGGATCCAGGTAATAGTACTTGTAAACTCTGATCCTGATCTCCTGGATTTCTTCGTTGTCAAGAGGATTGTCAGGCAGCAAACCCAGATGGAAAGCAGCTTCCTCTATCTCTCTCTCAATGTCCTTCGTGCACAGCAGCCCACTAGCAGTTCTTGGCGGTGGAATACGTCGGAAAGCTGGAGCACGGAAGGGAATATTCTGTTCTTCCATAATCTGTCTCAGCCGATCTCTGAATGAGATATCAAATCTCAAGATTAGCTCGTCGAATAACTGATCAACTGGACAGTTGAGAGGATAAATGCGCCACACAAAATAGCCTTTAATAAAATCCTCTTTCAGCCTTTCCCAATGGACGTTCATATCAGCTGGCACCCATTTATCCACATGCGGGATAGGAATATTCTCAACATATGGGCCCCTGATGAACTTGGATCCTCTTGGGATCTGCCTCCTCGGATCAGCTGCTGGCTTGAGAGATAAGCTACGCATTTTCGCCAAGTCAGCTATCCTTTTCTTTTCACGGAGTGCGACTGCTCTACTGTCTCCTCGTCTGAGACTCAGACCTTGCAGCGTCGCCTCCCAGGTCGCTTGATCTTCCGCTATCTGCTCAGGTGTTAGAGTAGAAGTGGGAATACTCTGAGCATTAGCTTGGATCTCAGTCGGAAGAGCCTTAGCAAAATCTGCTTGGGCTTTCTTCTTCTGCTCTTCGACCGACCCGACCTTTTTCTTGCCTTTGCCCCTAACAGCTTTGCCCTTGGGCTTCTTTGCTTTCGCTTCGCCTCTTTAAGCCGACGCTCATGGTCGAGCTTATCCTGCGTTTGTTGGGCAATTTTGAGGTCATAAGCCTCTTGCTCCGCTTTTGATTTGAACTTATGGACCGGGGGAGGAAGGAGGAGTAGATACGGTTGCAATCTCCTTCCCGGACCTCTGCGGTGGCAATTGTTCGAGCTCGGGGCTCTTCTTCTTCGTCTCCCGCTCAATAAAATTTGCTACTTCTTCAATGTGAGCAGCAGAAGAGGAGATGGGGGTTGGCTGAAGTGGAGATTCTAGGAGAAGGACCTCGGAAGAGTTCTTATCCCGAGTAGTAGAGGGTCCTTCCTCCCGAGCCCTTTCCCCCCCGAGTCCGTGCGGGTTCTTCGGTGTGGAGGGTCTCTCCTCCTGAACCCTTTCCCCGATAATGCGTACATCACCGTATCCGTTTCGGGTTCATCTTTTATTATACCTTCCCCCTTTTTGGCATCGCGGCCTTATCGAGGTTGGTACGGATAGCTGTGACTTCTTTCTCAAGCTTGTATACCGAGTCCTTGATCGAATAATCGTAGAGTCGAAGTCCTTAACCAAGTCGCGTATTTCTCCCAGTCCTTCTCTTGATCGCCCTAGATCGATTGAGATGAGCAACCGACTCCTGGCGGAGTTTCGACGGAGGCTAGATCATTGGATTCCTTCATTTCCTTCGAATCTCGTTCAAGGCCGCGCACTGTTGCTTAATAGCGATCAAGGCCGCTTGTAGCCAACTTGTTCCGCTCATCCATTTGAGCTTGGACTGTTGTGAGAGCATGAGTCAGCTGCTCAGTAATTGTTTTGTGCTGAGCTTGGAGCAGCAACTGACTCTGTGCAGATAGATCTGCTTTTTGCGCTATCAAAGCCTGCTCGATCATCTCCTTAAAATCAGGCTGCGAAGGAGCCTCTTGAGGAGTGGAGATGCCAGCGGCTAGCTTATTCAGACTATCAGTCTGCGCCTTCGTATGCTTCTCCCATTTGATATGGACGCCTTTGGCAAGAAGTCTGTTTTTAGCGCCTTGGCGTCTGATTGCCTTATTTACTGATTTGGAGGACACGGAACCAATGGGTTGAATCTGGTAAGAGCTTGTTCCGAGCCTTTGATCAGAAACATGAGGAGCTGCTCCCAACTGTACTTCGGAGCACCCTGAGCCTCACCTGATGTACCAGGGGGTGGTGATTGGCTCTTCTCATGGGGAGTTGGTCCCTCAACAGAGCCTCCCAACTCTGCATCCTTGGGGTTGCCTTCCATCTCCTGATCTTGTTCTTGGTCATCACCCTCATCAGCAGGAGGAGATGGAGGCGGAGCATTACCAGCAGGAGCTGTGGTACGCAGGCTAAGAAGATAGAGCATAGCAGCTCGAAGATCCTCGAAGGACGCCAAATCAGCTGGCTCCCCGAATCCGATCTCTGCCTGTAAATCTTGCTCCTCTGTCAATATATCGATGGCTGACTGAGTTTTTGCAAAATCTATCAGAATATCCCAGTTTAAAAATCTCAGTAGTATCTGAACTCTTGCCCTGATGGCAATGGCAACCAAGTCTTCATGCTCAGCTATCTCTGGAATCTGATCGTGAATCTCAGCTGTAGCACGTAGACGAGTGGTATGAGTTGTTGTCCATTCAATCTCTTCAGTTGGCTCTCGAATGTCCGACTGAGTGTCATCGGAGCTGATGACTTGAGCTTTATCCTTGAGGGTGGCTCCTTCCATCCCTGTGTCGGAGTCCAAGGTTTGCTCATCTTGAGGTGGAGGAGCCTGTTCTATGACAGTTAACGGCTGAGCCACAGTGACCTCAGTTGGTCGTGGCTTGATAAGCCTCCTCCTCTTGGGCACATCAGCGGGAGATGGCAGGGCAGGAGCAGCTCTCTTCTGCTCAGGTGGCCCTTTGCCAATAGACTTCTCCGTCGCTTCTTTAGTCTTAAACTTTATCAGCTTAGTGTTGTACATCCTTGAGTCTTCAAAAGCTGAGTTCCTCTGTACAACACTCTCTATTAGGACTGACATCTTAGTCCCGAATAGAAGCTTACCCGTACTGGCCAACCTCCTCTCGCCAGTGGGTAGAGTAGTGAATTTCTGGGCCTGGGCTTTCATCTGAGTCGTGTAATAGTCAGCCCAGTTCACTTCTACTCCGTCGTCAATAACCATCATCAGCTGAATCCTTGGCTTGGACAGTTGATCATACGATCCAGCTGAGCTTGTCATTATGTGCGAGGCCACATACGCTAAACCTCTGTACTGAGGTAGCAAAAGATTCCTCGGGAGAGCTGTCTTGAACGTCAGATCACTGCGTCCACAGAACTTTTGCACATAAGCGTTGATCTCCCTCTCCTTATATCCGATAGGGGAGATTCCAGAAGCAGGAAGCTGAAACGCGAGGACTAGAGCCTCTCGGATGTTGAAGGTGTGTTGAGTCGGCTTCCACTGGTTCGGAGTTGTTTCTCTCATGTATGAGAAAGACGCTTCTTCTCCTCTGGCAGCTACTGAGTTCCAGTTGAAATATGCTTCTGCCACTTGCCTTGGCAGATGAGCACGAGGGTCTCCAACCCTGACCTCTCCAGAGCATCGAACATAGGCTCCAGATATGGAATGTCCACCTGGCGGAAAGCCATTGTGGGTTCGAACTGAATTCGGATGGCCATAATCTCCACTATGGGTTCAGGAGTCTGTACGATCGCCATAGAAATCTGCAAAACACATGTTAGCACTTGAAAATAGAGTAAGTCAGTAGTTGTCAGCAGATTTGAATACATTACCGAGTATGAGAGCTTGAGAGATGCACAGGCAAAGCAGTTATAAGAGGTTTGAGATGGAAACTGATTTGCGATAAAAGCTCTTAGGATTTGATAATGGCGAAAAGTGAGGAAAAAGATAGAAGATGAAAAATTTGTATATGTTGGCTTGATTGCAAGTTTCAATCCAACGACTGAGTTTTAATCTTCCAAAAACTATGAACGGCTAAGATTTAATGATATAAAAGGAATGATTACAAAAGCCGCCTAAAACATAGATCGACGTAATAAAGTTAAGTGAGAAGACATGCATTAAATGCGCGACAGACATCATTAATTACTCAGTTTATGCGAATGGAGAGGTTTCCTACTGACCTTTCCTTAAACTATTAATGGCGGGAAATGAATGCACATTAACTACTGAGTGTGAGCGACTGATGTAATAAATGCGAGCATGCTTCAAAAGAATAAGTTCATAAAATTACGCAAACCTCTTCAGCTGAACTTATCAGCTGGTTACCGAACCTCTTCAGCTGAACTTATCAGCTGGTTACCGTTATGTATAAGGAGAATGGTTGTCATGCTGATGACTATGTTCCCCCTTGCTGTGTACAGTGTGACTTTCCCAACTGAGTCACTGTACTTAGTTATCTGACCTGTCGTACTGATTCCTTATGCTGATACCAATTGTTGGGCAATGATGTTCTCAGTAGTCGGCATCTACTGACGCATCTCAGTAGGATCCAGTAGACCTAGCTCAACTGATAGTTCTCTGAACCAGTTCTCAGCTAGTGGTTTGGTCAGTATATCTGCCCTTTGCTTGTCAGTATGGATCTTCTCCATCCTGATATCCTTCTTCTCGACATGGTCTCTGATGAAGTGGTGTCGGATATCCACGTGCTTGCATCTGGTATGTAGAACTGGGTTCTGAGTTATGGCAATTGCACTTGTGGAGTCGCAGTAGAAGGGCACTTCATCCTGAGTTATACCATAATCTCTAAGTTGTTGTCGAAGCCAAAGGATTTGGGCATAGCAACTTCCTGCAGTCATGTACTCAGCTTCAGTAGTGGACGTTGCTACTGAATGCTGCTTCTTTGAAAACCAAGAAATCAGCTTGCTGCCTAGGAACTGACAAGTTCCGGAAGTTGACTTTCAATCTATCCTGCATCCTGCATAATCGGCATCGAATAACTCGTTAGTATTAAGTTATCATCAGCAGGATACCATAACCCAGCATCAAGTGTTCCTCTTAAATAGCGCAGAATCTTCTTCGCTGAGTCTAAATGACTTCGCTTGGGATCCGCTTGGAATCTTGCGCATACACCTACAGCATAAGTTATGTCAGGACGGCTAGCTGTTAAATAAAGTAAAGAGCCTATAATAGCTCTATAGTCAGTAGAGTTAACAGAAGCTCCCTATTTGTCTAGATCGATTTTAAAGTTCGTGTTCATGGGGATTTTGGACGGCTTGCTTGGAGTCGCAGCCGAATCTCTTGAGAAGATCTCGAGTGTATTTGGCTTGATTGATGAAGATTCCTTCAGGTGATTGCTTCACTTGAAATCCAAGGAAATAATTCATCTCTCCCATCATGGACATCTCGAATTTCTCTTTCATCATCTTCTCGAACTGCTGACATATGACTTCGTTTCTGCAGCCGAAAATGATGTCGTCCACGTAGATCTGCACCAGTAGAGTGTCATCTCCTGACTTTATGTTGAATAGGGTGCGATCTACTGTCCCCTTCTGAAAACCTTTCTGAAGTAGAAAGTCTGACAGGGTATCATACCAAGCCCTGGGTGCTTGTTTTAACCCATACTGAGCTTTCCTAAGTCTTTACACTGATGTCCCCGCCGAAAGCCGGGCGGTTGTTCCACGTAGACTTCTTCCTTGATGCACGCCGTTCGAAAAGCCGACTTCACATCCATCGATATACCTTAAATCCCTGATGTGTTGCATAAGCTAAGAAAAGACGAATGGCTTCCAATCTAGCGACTGGAGCGAACGTTTCATAAAAGTCAATTCCTTCTACCTGACTATATCCTTTAGCAACTAGTCGAGCTTTAATTCTGACGATGACGTTGTTTTCATCTCGCTTGTTCTTGAAGACCCACTTAGTTCCAATCACGTGCTGATGTCTGCAGTCCGTCGACAAGCTCCCAAACTTCATTTCGACGAACTGGTTCATCTCTTCTTGCATAGCAATGACCCAGTCAGCATCTTTAAGTGCGTCCTCTATCGACTGAGGTTCTTCTGTAGACAGAAAACAAGAGTAAAGTGAGCTTTCTCCTTGACTTAATCTTGATCTCGTCCTTATAGTTGCTGATGGATCTCCAATGATAAGATCTGAAGAATGAACATCGAGGCACGAACGCCTGAGTTGGGCTTCTTCTTCTGATACTACTTCTGCACAGTCAGTAGGTGTATTAGGCATTTCAAGCAGTACGTGCTCGTGATCGTAGCAATTCGGTAAGAAGGTTAGGATCTACTGAGTTTCCAGGTTCAGGGGCATTTAGCTCAGGAACATTAATCGTTCCCCCTGAGTTTATATTCTCAGTAGAGGTCTCAGTTACCACAGGGGATTCCTCATCGACCGATGTTACCTGTTGTTGATTCAGTTTGGGAGAATCAACTAGGTCAGCTACGTTGCTTGTTGGCTGAGTCTGAATTTCTTCATCGTCTGACTCATCATCCTAACAATGCTCGGATCTTTTCGCCTTTATCATTCGATCCGAGATCCCGTAGCTTGCTGCCGACATCTTCGATATTTGACTTTGTATCTTTCCTGTTCTCAGTAACAAATTCATCAAAAACAACATGAGGGCTTTCCTCCACACAAAGAGTCCGATAGTTAAAGACTCTGAAGGCTTTACTGACTCGGGAGTATCCTAAGAATACTCCTTGATCAGA